>CAJQZJ010001558.1:7552669-7566949 GCA_907164525.1 Lophiomys imhausi
ATGCCCTCTAGGCCAGCTCTCCTGCACCCAGGCCATGCCCTCTAGGCTAGCTCTCCTGCACCCAGGCCACCAGAACTAGCTCTACTGTGCTGCTCAGACAGGGTGCAGGCTGCTCTCACAAGTGCTGCAGCAGTGAGGGGCAGGGCCAGCTCTCCCACCCTGATGATGTCAGGGCTGGCTCACCCACAACTCTCCCCAGAGTCTAGCCAGATATTTGGGATCCAATAGATGTGTAATGGATGGGATTTACTTCTCCATCTGAAAGTGAGACCTCCCATTGTGAGGAGCCATAAAGCAATAGCAATGCTGGAAGCAGCAGGCAGCACAGCAGACACTTCAGCTGGAGGACTCAGTCACCTTCACTGAGCACTTACATGTCATGAGGTGGAGAGGCTGTGGACTCTGTCCTTCAGTCCAAGACAGAAAAGGCCTGAACTCAGAGAACTGCATGGAGAAGCCACCGAACATTAAGAAAGGAACGGCTGAAGCTGCTTTTTTTTTTTTTTGGTTTTTCGAGACAGGGTTTCTCTGAATATCTCTGGCTGTCCTGGACTCGCTTTGTAGACCAGGCTGGCCTCGAACTCACAAAGATCCGCCTGCCTCTGCCTCCCAAGTGCTGGGATTAAAGGCGTGCGCCACCACCGCCCGGCATGAAGCTGCTTTTGACTGCTGGATGAAAACTGCTACCCACAAATTCAGGAGCTACACCACAACGGGATATCTCATTTATTTAGTAAAACAGCACAATGAAACAGTACCAGGGGCAGGATGTTGGTAGACAAGACCATCTGAATTAATTGCCCCCACCCCTGCCATCTTGGGAATCCAGTAGCTCATAAAAACATCAGTCTTTAGCTGGGTGCAATCATTTCTTCATTCATCAAACATTTTCTAAGCAGTCTACAAGCTGTAACCCCATGCTAATCATCTCTAACACACTTAATCCATGATGTTCAAGTTATGGATTTGGTCTTCATCCACATTAGACATGTTCTCAGTCTTACTGCAGCAGGAGCTGGCTGGGCCTCTGCTAGACCTCTCAACCTGCAGTCCGTAACTCTACACCAAAAGTACAAGCATCACCTGCAGACGGAAACACTTGGCCAAGGGACCACACCATGTGGGCAAGTAGAATTCTGAGGATCCAGATGAGAAACACAGTGAGTTCAGATGCGGGCGGCCCTTAGCCAGCACAAGGCACCTTCAAAGGTTTCCTGGTGTTATTTACAGTTTCAAAGTAATTTACTTTGTGCGCATTGAGGAACCTTTTATTTAATCAAGTATTGAAATAAAAGTTCACAAACTGGTGCTTTCAAACCCAGTGCTGAGACTTGTAACAACCCAGAAACAGGAACAAAGAGAACGCAGACACGCCTGAGAGATGGGGACCACTGGAGTCCAAACAGCTTATCCATTCATGGTGGGCATGCTCAGTGCATAGACAGGCCTCAGGGAGGGGAGAGGGCCATCTTTGGCTCCTGCTGTGTCTGCGCAGGCTGCTCCTGGGCATCTTCTGCCTGAGGCTGATCTCCTTCCAGTGAAGCTTGGGGTCTCACATTGACCTGTTAGGATTTGCAGGGAATGTTGACTACCATCATCTTGCTTATGTGACCAGGAACAAGCACGTCTCTCCCAAGTTGCCCGTGTATGTGGCAGGCTGCAGCCGTGCAACCAGGCACACTCTGGCATTAGGGAAACATCTAGCACTGACATCCTAAGTCAAATTCTCTTATGACATACAGCAAATGCGCAAACTTTTCTATAGAGCCACATTCCCAAGACCCTAACCGCAACTCACTTGTTCCATGCAGTGGCCACAGAATCCCAGCATATTCAATACAACAGTATTTGACCTGGAGTCTAAGGCACATAAGCTAAAGTTTCCAAAAACAAACTTCCCTCTCTTACTGACAGAGAGACAACACCAACTGGAATTACTCTCTGTGTGTGCGCGCGCATGCGCACGTGTACACACATTCATGTGCAAGTGCAAGTGGGCACACATGCTACTGCTGAGCTACACCCCGGCCCAACAACAACAGTTTTGACAATTAGGTACTCACAGTCCTTGCTTCTCTTACTCGTCTTAAAATGACACCTTCTGCCAACAAAGCCTTCCCCGTTTCCACAAATAACTTCTCTTCATCTGTTTCGCCGAGATTCTGTAGCTCCATGTACTTCTCCACAAACCTGGAATTCCAAGCAGCCCATCTAGCCCCTGTGTTGGGGCTGCAGAGACATCTGCTACACAGTACCAAGCAGGTCCCAGAGAGAGCTGCCTAGAGGAGCACCTCTCCTGGAGGAGGAGCACCCTTCCTGGAGGAGACCTCCACACAACTCCTCAAAATAACAGGTTGGGTTATTCAGGCCTGGGAAATGCTTACCGCTGACAGGTAGACTTGAAGTTTGGGTTGAACAGATCAAAAGCTTTTTGACCAGATCCATAGGTGGAAAAGAATTTCCTAGAGAATACAGAAACAGTATGAATCTCCAATTATACACTATAGAGAGTGGGGCAGAAGTAATACAGAATAACCTCTAGGCCCTGAGAAGCTACAGAGCCCAAGCCAAAGAACAATGCAGACATCAAGTGGGACAAAGGCATCTCAATAAGAACTAACACTCCCTCATCCTTCTGCCCCAACTTCCCTGTCCCCTCTCAGAGAGCAACACTAACCAGTTTCATGTGTTGCCACACTCAGAAATACCCACCAACAGACAGCACTACAGATGCATCATTCTGTGTGTGTGTGTGCTTCCCTGTCCCCTCTCAGAGAGCAACACTAACCAGTTTCATGTGTTGCCACACTCAGAAATACCCACCAACAGACAGCACTACAGATGCATCATTCTGTGTGTGTGTGTGTGTGTGTGTGTGTGTGTGTGTGTGTGTGTGTGTATCTGTGTGTCTGTATGTCTGCATGTGCCTGTATGTGTGTGTCTGTGCGGCACATGCACACTGAGTGTTCGGGTGCATGTGGAGGCCAGAACAGGACCAAGTGTCTTTCTCTACCACTCTCCACTTTAATGCTTTGAGACCAGGCCTCTCACTGGCCTGAAAGCTCAGCATTTTGGCTAGGAAGGCTGGCCAGCAAGCTCTCAAGATCTGCTTTACCTCTGCCCCCCCAGTGCTGAGGTATGTGCACATGTAGCCATGTCCAGATGGACGCTGGAGATTCACACTCAGGTCTGTACATTTTCACAGCTAGAGCTCTTACACAGTGAGTTTTCTTCAAGTCCCCAGCCACATTCTTTAACCCAAAGGAGTACCTAGCTCTCTTTCTTTGGAACTGAGGAAGAAGCTGCATATCAGAAAATTAATCCTTTTTGGGCCTTTGAGGTGACTCAGAGAACCTAACAACCTGACTTTGATCCCTATAACCCACATGGTGGAGAGGACTCCTATTAAGTTGTCCTCTGACTTCTACATGTATGTTGTAGCATGTACTCCTACATGTGCATACATATACATCCCCACTTTAAAAAAATGCAATAAAAATTTTAATAACCATTCTGAAGGTACACAGTGACACTTAGTACAATCAGTCATTCAAATATCACCTCAATAGTTTCAGAACATTTTAAAATCCTATCTATTTATTTACTTAGTGTGTGTAGGTATGTGCAGGTCACCACACATGAGTGGAGGTCAGAGGACAACTCTAGGGAATAGATTTTCTCCTTCCACCATGTGGATTGTGGGGCTTGAACTCAGGTCATCAGGCTTGGCAGCAAGCCCCTTTACACACTGAGCCTTCCTGCTGGCCCTCCAAAACACACTGACCTTACCCACAGAGGCCCAGTACATTAGGCACTCACACCTCCCACTCCCTCCCTATCTTGGGTTTTAGAGATTATCTCAAATCAGCGCAGAGACAGTTTCTTGTCCTTTGTCATCAAGACTGTTGTAAGAACATCTGTGCTTCCTAATGTACTGTACAAGTAAGTCCATAATACAAAAATGGTATTATGAGGTCAAGGTATGTGCTTATTTATGTGGGGGGGGGGGCTGGAGAGATGGCTCAGTGGTTAAGAGCACTGGCTGCTCTTCCAAAAGACCCAGGTTCAAATCCCAGCACCCACATGATAGTTCACAGATGTCAGTAATGGCTGGGCCTGGTGGGGCACGCCTTTAATCCCAGCACTCACAAGGCAGAGGCAGGTGGACCTCTGTGAGTTCAAGGCCAGCCTGGTCTACAGAGTGAGGATATCCTACAGAGCCCAGGATATCCAGGGCTCAAAGTGAAACCCTGTCTTGAAAAACCAAAAAATTTCCAAATTGTCCAAGTACTTCTCAAAACAGATGTGCGAAATTGACACTCAAGTAAATTTTACAATACACAAGTGCCTGTTTTCCTGTTTCATGACCCTTGCCAAATTGACAAACTGGAAATTACAATTAATTACAGTTTCACCACCACTACTAACTTGCCCCCCACCAAAAAAAAGAAAAGAAAGCCATCAGACATCTTGTCAAATTTGAAAGCTTGAGTTCCTTTTCTGTGAACTCTTCATGTTCCTTGCAGAGGTTGCTTTGAACTAAAAATTCCTACATGGAAACCCCAAGGTGTAAAAGTAGAGATGGAGCTTTGGGAGTTCATCAGGTCACGAGTGCAGCCCTTAAATAAATAAGACAGCATTGGTGCCCTGAGGAAAAGACAGAAAGCATGCTTCCTTTCTTTTTTTGTTTTTTGTTTTTTGTTTTTTGAGACAGGGTTTATCTGTGTAACAAGCCCTGGCTGTCCTGGACTCACTTTGTAGACCAGGCTGGCCTTGAACTCAGAGATCCGCCTGCCTCTGCCTCCCCAGTGCTGGGATTAAAGGCGTGCGCCACCACGGCCCAGCACAGGCTTCCTTTCTGTTCTCTCCCAAGTAAGGACAGAGCAAGAAGACAAGCAATCTCAGAAGTGGGAGATACAGAGCAGTGCTTGGCAGAAGGAGCAACAAAGAACTTGTGAAATGCAACAAACAACTTCTATGCGCTTAGAAAAGCATTGCAGGGCCGGAGAGATGGCTCAACAGCTAAGAGGGCTTACTGCTCTTCCAGAGGACCTGGACCCCACAGTCCCCAGAGGGCTTACTGCTCTTCCAGAGGACCTGGACCCCACAGTCCCCAGAGGGCTTACTGCTCTTCCAGAGGACCTGGACCCTACAGTCCCCAGCACCCAGGCCAGGAGCTTCACAACTGCTTCTAATTCCAGCTCCAGGGGATCTGACAGCCTCTTCTGGCCTCCTCCAGCAGTGAACACACATGGTACATAGAAAAACATGCAGGCAAAACTCTCATACACATAGAATAAAAATCAATCTTTATCTTAAAAACTCACAAGACCTCTGGCCTCCAGAGGGCGTCTGCACTCACACGCACACACCAACACAAAGACAAGTTATTAAAAATAAAAATAGGGCTGGAGAGATGGCTCAGCGGTTAAGAGCACTGGCTGCTCTTCCAGAGGTCATGAGTTCAATTCCCAGCAACCACATGGTGGCTCACAACCATCCATAATGAAATCTGGTGCCCTCTTCTGGCCTGCAGATATACCTGCAGACAGAATACTGTATACATAATAAATAAATCTTAAAAATAGCAAAATACTTTTTAAACAGCATCTTCCTCACCCCTACAACTCTGATATACTAGATTTTGTCTTACGATGTCAAACACGATTACAAGGACAATGTTTTCAAAGTGATACAGCTAAGTTCCAGGAGCTAACTTCAAACCACTACCTCAAAGAGGATGATGGGTGATCTGTTCTTTCTTCTTTATGCTTTCCTTTTCTCAATTTTCTACAATAAGTATGTATTAATATGCCAGGCATGGTGATACAAGCCTATAATACCAGAACTCCAGAAGCAGAGGCAGGAAGATCAAGACCCTGTCTCAAGAAGAAACAAAGGAAGAAATAGATGCTAAAAAAATAAAGTGTGCAAACACTTTCCTTCAAATATCTAGTCATGACTATTTTAAGTGTTTTGAACTTCTAAACATCCTTTCCAGAGTGGCTTCAACAACTGTTAAACATTAAATCCACAGACTATATTCCTCCTATTTCCACTTCCAAAGAAGGGGATTTAACAGCCAGCTTAAGCATGGAGTCAGATGTGATTTTCCAGATCTGCCACCCTCAGGGGTAGCCATGGGCCTTAACCTCCTTGAACCTGATAGTTCTCTTGAATAAAACAGGCAATGATACCAGCCATTGCAGACAGGGTTAGAGTAATAAAGCCTATTAGTTGATGTTTGCCAAGGGCTTATCACAGTACCTCACACAAAACAGACAGAAAGTAAACAGACAACTTTAGCTGCAATGTTGTCAGTTTGGGGGCTCCAGATTCCACTTCTTAGAACTTCCATTTCCTCTCATCACAGGGGAGGAGTGAGATGCCATTGTTTTACTTGCTATGTAAGATTAACTCCACAGAGCAAGCCCCTGACTCAGCTTGTTAATAGACTTCTATATAAACCTTCCTTTCTGAAGGTCTGGTGTGTCCTGCTTACTGCAGGGCATAGACGCTTACGCTCGAATCTGATCCTCATGGTAAAAGATGTCCTGGATGGCAGCTTTGGCTTTGCCGTATCGCAAGCGGGGTCTTCTGAAGACAGGCTCTCTCAACGGCGGAAAGGCCTCGTATATGTCATACCACAGTGGCTTCTCCTTCAACACTCCGGCACGCATCAGATTGCGCGTCCTTAGAGAGGAAACAGAACCAAGGTAACTCGGTTACAACAGTCCGCCCAAGTCCCTGAAACAACTTAATGCAGACTAAAGCAGCGCGGTACAAGTTTGTTGAGAAGGATCTCCCACCTAGAGAAGGCACGGCCAATTCCCACAGCAACCGAACAAGACCGGTTGGTTAGGTCTCATGTAGGCTAGGCTAGCCTTAAACTCAGTATATAGCCGAGGATGACCTTGAATTCAGTGCATCCCCGCACTTCCCCAGTGCTAGGATTGCAGCAACTCCACACAGGCTTTTTGTTTTGACAAAAGTCCGCCAGTAGCTTGACTGGCCTGAGCTTCATTACGATGCCAGGCTGGCCTCGGTGTTGTGGCGATCGATCGTCTTCCCTCGCCTCCCAAATGCTGAGATTACGCGCATGAACCACCACGCGCACCTTTAAACCACTCTATCTTCTTGCACGGGTTCCAACCCCAGTCCATCTACCGTTCCATGGTGGAAACGTAAAGACTGTCCAAGCAGGCCCGTCAGCCTCTTTATTCTAAAGGTCTCCACCGAAGTGGGGTGGCGGGCACAATCTGACAGATCAGAACTCCAAGGGGTCGCAGACAAACACACCGATTCCGAGCCAGAAGAGAACACGAGGGCCTCACCCGGCGCAGACACCCGCAACCGCGTCCCCTTAGGCCACGCCAACAGGGTCGTGACCCGCAGGGAAGCCTGCCCAAGCCCTACTCAGAGCACTCACCGGGAGAACACGCTCCCCACTGTTTCCAGCCGGCTCCCCGCCATGACCACTTAGTACAGAAAACCGATGGCAGTTACCGGAAGCGAAAGCAGCAGCAAGCAAGCGAAGGGGGAACAAGTTGCTGGCCGAGAGGAGGATCATTGTCCCGCCTCAACGCCATAGGAGGGTCAAACCAGGCAGAAGCAAACGATGAGCTGAGGCGGAGCGGGAGATTCAGACAGGAGCAATCAATAGCAGGGTCGAAAGGGCGGGAGTGCTCCAAAGCCCCGCAGGAATAGTAGACGACCGGTCGAGGGGAAAGATTGAGTGTGGCGCTTGCTTTCTTCTTTGTGATTTTAGGAAGCTTCCTCCTCTCCGGCAGGTCTGGCAGTGGGAAGGGAATACAGTGGGGCTCGCGGGGAGGAGGCACATTCTACAGACAGGAGCAGCCAGCCAATCTGACATTTGAGGCCACTAGCTCCAGGCTCGACTAGGTCTAAGCTTGGTCACTCACGCTACGCAAAAGAAAACTGAGACCCAGAGAGGGGTGAAGTAACTTTCCCGGGTGACACGAGCCTCCCGGCCCTAAGCAGGACTCGCAGGAGCAGTCTGCTTTCACACAGCGGAAAGTTGACTGCAAGTAGCGGTCCGTCCGCTGGAGGCGCCACTCGCCCGCCAGCCCACCAGCTAGCGCTGGAGTTTTAAAAAGTGAAAGCGTTCAGAACTAATGCATTTGGAGGAGGAAGCTAAAAATCTGGGGGAAAGTAGTCTGCCATTGTTCAACTTCTCAAAGTAGGGGTTTGGAGGAATGCATGCCTTAGGACAAGCACCCCGTAGAAATTAAGGCATTTCATCAGGGTATTTGTGCAAGGGTCATCATTGTTGATCGTAGTGACAAGATTTTTTTTTTAAATCCATTGAGATGAAGAGAGAGCTCGACTGTTAAGAGCACCGACTGCTCTTCCAGAGGACCCAGATTCAAGTTCCTCACTGGGTGTCTCATAACCATCTGTAACTCCAGTTCCGGGGCATTCAATGCCCTCTTTTGACCTCTGCAGACACCAAGCATGTACATAGTGCACAGACATACATGCAGGCAAATATAGATACACATAAACTAATTAATTAGGCTGGCGGATCTCTGAGTTCGAGGCCAGCCTGGTGTACAGATCGAGTTCCAGGACAGACAGGGCCTCACAGAGAAATGCTGTCTCGAAAAATCAAAACAACAACAGCAAAATATTTCATCAAATGAGAAGTGATACAGGATGTGGCCTCGCAAGCCTTTAATCCCAGCACTTGAGATGCAGGGGCAGGTGGATATCTGTCAGTTCGAAGCCTACATAGTGAGTTCCAGGAAAGCCAAGGCTCAGTAGACAGAGACCCTTTCTCAAAACAAACAAAAAAGTGGCTGGAAAATTAGGGTTTATGCATTCTATGAAACCCTACGCACCTATTAAAATTAACAAGCTAGGTTCATCTGTGTTCACCTAGGTTAATGTCCGTGGCTTGTGGTTAAATGAAACACCACAGAAACACTTGGGTGGAAAACCAACTTGCAAGAGGGAAAAAAGGAAAACACCCACCCACGGGTGTGTCAGTGTTCTTGTGAGGATAAAATCTGGACCCGGAACTGTGAACATCATTTATCCCCAAGACAAAATTGCAAGGGTGAATTCAGAGGTTTTTTTTTTTTGTTTTGTTTTGTTTCTCTTTATTCTAGTCTCAGAGTTTGCCTTGTAAAGAGTTTGTATTCATATGTAAACTTTTGACCCAATGAATGTTTTGAGTCACACACTAGGTCTCCAAGGAACCCATTATCTTTCTTTGTCCTTAGGAAAGAGCATGAAGTCATGTCAAAATCCTCCCACTCTAAGGGAGGCCTCAGAAGGCAAGGCAGCGAATGTTTTCAGAGCAGTTGTCACTTTTGTTATATCACAGATAACTCCGCCTACCCACAAGGTAGCTATTATCATCCTCATTATAGATGAGAAAGCAAAGCTGCAGGAACTTAAGTACCTCTGTCTGATATGCAACTGATTGAACCAGGATCCAAAGCCCAACCTGGGGACTTTCCTGTATCCCACAGTGCTACTTTAGCTAGCCTAATGCTGGAGACTGGGGAGCAGAAAGGCTTTAACAAAAGAGGCCTGGCATTACTACTGCCTGAAGACTCCGGGACAGGGTCTGGAGAGGTGGCAGAGCACTTAAGTCCATACATTGCTCTTTCAGAGGACCAGAGTTCAGTTCCCAGCATCACAAGAGCCTGTAACTCTAACTCCAGGGAGATCTGATGCCTCTGGAGTTGGTGGGTGCCAGCACGTACTTGCACTTACTACACACACAGAGGGGGAGGGTGGTAAAAATAAAATAATTCAGCCAGGCAGTGGTGGTGCATGCCTTTAATCCCAGCACTCAGGCAGAAGATCTCTGAGTTCAAGGCCAGCCTGGTCTACAGAATGAGTTCCAGCAGCCAGGGATATACAGAGAGGAACCCTGTCCCAAAAATAATAATTTTTTAAAAGAACAGATGTAAGCCGGGTGGTGGTGGCGCACGCCTTTAATCCCAGCACTTGGGAGGCAGAGGCAGGCGGATCTTTGCGAGTTCGAGGCCAGCCTGGTCTACAAAGCGAGTCCAGGTCAGCCAGAGCTGTTAAACAGAGAAACCCTGTCTCGAAAAAAAAAAAAAAAAAAAAAAGAACAGATGTATGTCTGCAAGTCCACTACCTATAAACTGGGACATTCTACCATATGTGTAACCCTAAAAAGAAAACCAAAAAGAAAAAAGACTGGCCCCTAGGCCAACTGTGAAGTTTCTGACATCTAGGGGAGTCAGCTCTGGGGAGTAAACATGCTCATGCTCGTAGCTAAATATAACTGTCCCAGTCCTCAATACTTTCTAATTCTGTCTGTGTCAGAGCTATCTGCCAGCCTTGTCTACAGTTATACTTCCCTTCTCCCCCCAAGGCCTGCCGGCTCCTGTAAGCTAGCACAGTCTATGATGGGAAAGAATTGGAAAAGTTTATTCCAAGTTCATGGAGGAAAGCCAAAGATGTAAATTCTCAATTCAGAAAAAATTGCAATTGCAAAGTGGCGGGGGAGGTCTCTCTAAATTATCTTGGGGCGGTCCATCTTGAGCCTTTAACATTTTCCTTCCCATTGTCACATTTAATCCTTCTGCAACAGAAAGAAGAGAATATTGGTGGGCGGAGAGGAGCACTCAGGGATGTGGAGACATAGCTTATCAGAAGCCAACACCCAAGATGTGTTCACTCATAAACCGGGATGAAGTTGTCAGGTAGCTGGGAACAGAAAGAACGGATAGTTGAGGCTTTCTGTCTTCTAGATTAGGCTGGAAGGGATGGGCTAGAGTACACAGTAAGTGCTAGCTAGCAACTGTCCCGTGATGGTTATAGTGTTGGGATGGCCATCTGGGAGTACAGTTTTTGATGGTTTCCTACAGATCGCCTTTTGGGAGAAGGAGGTGAACCTAGAACCCAACATGCAAGTGCTCTACCGCTGAGTCATACCTACCCTCAGCCTTCTTCTTATTTTTTATTTTGACATGATCTCACTAAGTTGCCCAGACTGGCCTTGAACTTGTGATCCTTCTGCCTTCACCTCTTGAGTAACTAGGATTAAAGGTCTACACCAGACCTAGATTTTGTTTTCCCCCTTGATAAGTGATCCATTCTTTCCAGTAGCACAAGCTCTTGCCTGACTCTACCAAAGCAGTATGTGTTCTAATGAACCATCTCTTCAGCTCCTTGCTTGTTTGTTTGTAGACAAGGTCTCACTAAGTAGACTGACCTGGAACTTACTACGTAGACAGAGCTGGCCCTGAACTTCAGAAATCTACCTGGATCTGCCTCCTAAGTGCTGGCATTGAAGGCATTCTCCACCATGCCAACTATAATGGTGGTTTAATGAAATGGGCTATCATTTCATTAATAGCTCAGTTGGTAGACTGTTTGCACAGTTCCCACAAAGCACGGCATCCAATGGAACAGGAAACAGTGATGCACACCCACCATCCCAGGTCTCCAGATGCAGAAACAAGAGAATCAGAAGTTGAAGGCCATCCTCGGTGACAAAGCAACTTTGAGGCCAAACTAGGCTATATATGCCCCTGTCTTGGTAAAGCACTACCTTGCTTAAGTAGTGCACAGGAATTTGTCAGACAAAAAAGAACACCAAAAATGCCAGCCTGTTAGTGAAGTCATGAGAGAGGCTAGCCTCATGTGCTGGAGAGCTGGGATCAAGGGATAATTAGGCAATTGCTTCATTTAAATTAAAACAATATGAGGGGTGCACACGCCAAAAGAAAAGACAACCTGTGGGAGTTAGTTCTCTACTTTCTCTGTGTAGATGCTAAGGCATGAACTCAGGTACTCCAGCTTGGCCTCAAGTGCCCTTACCTGCTGAGCCATCTCCTTCGCCCCAGCAGTTGCTTTAAATGGGAGGAAAGAAATAGTATGTATTCATACACAGTATAAGAACACAGAAAGCGCCGGGCGGTGGTGGCGCACGCCTTTAATCCCAGCACTTGGGAGGCAGAGGTAGGCGGATCTCTGTGAGTTCGAGGCCAGCTTGGTCTATAAAGCGAGTCCAGGACAGCCAGAGCTGTTATACAGAGAAACCCTGTCTCGAAAAACCAAAAAAAAAAAAAAAAAAAAAAAAAGAACACAGAAAGCTGCATTTCCTGGACTACATAGTGTGTTCCAGGCCATCTTGGACTGCATAAAGAGACCCTGTCTCAACACACACACACATACACACCACCCAAACACACACACCACACACACAACTGAATGGGTCCAGGGCAAGGGGGAAGGGAAGATGCCTTTGCTCTTGTTCAGTCTGTCTGGCTTTGCTTTCCTTTCTAGCTGAGCATGCCCTGTAGGTGGCATACCTGCAGCCCAGACCATATCCAGACATATGGGGTTAGTGCTCCAACCTCGTCTTTCCCTCACAACCCTGTTTATTCATCTGAGTCTATCCCACAGGGCAGGAACCCGGCCTATCTTTGCCCACTCCCAGCCTGGGGCAGGGCCCACCCCTTGTTCTTAGTGAGTTTTCTAGTGAACCGCATGGATGAATAAAGCCAAGTTAGGACAAACAAGGCTGTTGTAACCACAGGCCACTGGTAGGCTGCCTGCACACATCCAGCCCTGCCACCTGAGCCCAGCTTTCCAAGACACACTCTCTGTGCGGAGATATTCTCCTACCCCACCATGCATTGAGTGTGCCTGTCATTGTTACCTCTGGCTGTTCACTGTCTCAGCAATGGATAAATCCTTTTTATGATCCTAGGGTCTTCAGCTGTGCCTTCTGTAAAACGGAGGAGAAGATAACCACAGACAGAAAGCCTGTTTGCTGGCAGTGCTGCTGCTTACACGGAATCTCAGCACTTGGGAGGGGGACGCAGGAGGATCTCCAGTTCAGGCTAGCCTGGGCTACATAATGAGCTCCTGTCTCAGGGGTTGGGGGAGGGTGGGGCCGAAAGAGCCTTGTTTTGAAGTGTGGTGCTGATGCCTTAGTACTGCCAAGCCTTTGTGCAGTGAGCAGAACTGATGAGGGTTTCTGAGGACGACACACTTAGGAGCAGAGCGTTCTGCAGTTAAATCGCATCTAGCAATTCACTTGCTGCGCTTGCTTCTTCCCTCCAGTGACAGGTGACTGCCCTGAAGGACACTGCAATGCAGACAAAGGAGAGATCAACACTTTGTGCCCATAACTGCCCAGGAGGTCTGTGTGACTTTGGCTCCATTCCACAACCAAGGAAAGAAGGGTGAGCTGAGTCTGAGCAATGATCCGTTGGAGTTTATGCTAATTTAATTTGAGTTTATGCTAATTAGAGACCCCTTCTGGGCAGGTATTTCAGGGCGTGTGAATGGCCAGGGTGCAGGGGGGGGGGTCCTAGGGAGATTCTGTTCAGGTTGGTCTGGAGTGGGGGCTTGAGCTGCATTTCTGACAAGCTTCTGGGTTGATGACAGCCATCTGCTAGTCTGTAAACAGGGAAACCCCCCTCTCCAGTTCGCAATGAAAGTTTGAATGGACTTCCTTGATTCTAATGTTGAGAGTTCTCCATCCAGGCTGCATTTGGAACTTCTCATTCCAGGCAAGCTTGTGCAGAGTTTAAGATGAGCTTCACAACCGCTCACGCTAGAGTCCCTGGAATAATTCTCTTGACATTTGTTTTTGTTTTTGTTTTCTTTACTTAGTGATCCTGAGGGCTGGTATGTAGTTCAGTGGCAGAGCACTTGTCTAGTATATATAAGGCCCTGGGTTTCATTCCTAGCTCTGCCAACCATAATAGTAAGATAAATAAACAGAAATCTTAAATAGAAGGAATAGTGACTCTTTGTTTTCCAGAAATGACACCTGCTAGGTGAGGTGGCACACTCCTTTAATCCAAACACTTGGCAGTCAGATCTCTGTGAGTCTGAGGCCAGACCAGTGTACAGAGCAAGTTCCAGAACTCAAACAAAAAAGCAAAAAGACAAATCCAGAAGTGACACCCATAGGCAGGCCATGGTCCCTTAAACAGAGGAGGGCTTGCTTTATGGGTCCTGAAATTTATATTAGTGACATTTTACATTTAAAAACATCTTGTTTTGCAAGTTTCACTAAATGTGGGTATATGAGGAAACTCTGCTCTGGAAGGCTTGAAGCAAAAGGTGTGTGTACTCTTGGCCTCCTGCAAACCTAAAGTTCCCTTTCTGTGGTTAGTGACTTCCAGTTCTGCAAAATGACCACCTGGTGGCAGTAGGTTTACACAGACCCTAAAATGACCAGGCAGTAGGTTTACACAGACCCTACACACACACACACACACACACACACACACACACACACACACACACACACAC
>CAJQZJ010001558.1:7566959-7658490 GCA_907164525.1 Lophiomys imhausi
CACACACACACACACACACACACACACACACACACACACACACACACGTCTCCAGAAACTTCCAGCACACACACACACACACACACACACACACACACACACGTCTCCAGAAACTTCCAGCTTGCTCCTGGCTGGCCCGGATCACTAATCCAACAAATTAACAAATTAATCTGTGCTGTGTTAATGGGCATGAGGAGTCTATGTGCTTCTCTCTTGCCACTTGTTGGATATGCTAAGACATTGTTGGGTTTTTTTTTTTTGTTTGTTTGGTTTTTTTTTTTTTTGGTTTTTCAAGACAGGATTTCTCTATGTAACAGCTCTGGCTGTCCTGGACTCGCTTTGTAGACCAGGCTGGCCCCAAACTCACAGAAATCTGCCTGCCTCTGCCTCCCAAGTGCTGGGATTAAAGGCGTGTGCCACCACAACCGGCTAAAACATTGTTTTTTAAAACTGATATAAAGAATGCTAATGGGGTAGTTCCAGAGCCACTGCTGGATCACAGATATCCCTGGGAGGGTTTTTGAGCATGTACACCCTTTTCGTTCTTCACAAATTGTATCTAAGTGAGGATCCTGGATCCTATCACCGCACCTCCTCCTGTTTCCAGAAGGTAGCTTAGCATTTAGGCATCAACTCTGGAATTTTTCTGCTTTGGTTCAAATCCAGGGACAATTACCAAGGATGGACATCATATAAGAGGCTCAACTTCATCTCTGTACCTCCCTGTGCCTCTGTTTTCTGGTGTGTAAAAATGAGAGTAATCCTGATTTCATATCATCATTGCTGGGTTAGGTACAATAAAACACACAAAGCACCCCACAACGGTGACTGGCGGCACACAGTGAACCCCCAGCAATTGCTATCATCAGTGTCACCCCACACCTCATCTTCCTCTTGTTCTTCAGAATAAATTGTCTAACCACCATCCCCCACTCCCAAGAAGGTGCTTCAAGGGAAGCAGGGGGCAGAGATTGAGACTCCAACATAACCAACATAATGGTTCTTCTGTGTACAGTGTTTATCAGACCCTATGATTTTCTCGCAAGTTGGGGCCAATGCCCAGGGATGCCAAAATGTGTGAAGGGCCAGAGGCACTGGCAAGCTCGGATACCAGACAGCCTGACTGAATTTTACAGAATCCTTGAATATCACCTTGTGGCCACCAGGGTCTTAACATTTCCAGATGAGTGTGATGTCCAAGAGCTGCTGGCCATGGTCAGGGACAGGCTGTCTCCACTTCTGGATCTGGTCTTCATGCTCTTTAACCTGGTAATGGCTCTCCCAGTCCCTCTCATCCTATGGTGTAGTTACAATCACCTTCAATCTCACCTTACTCCAATAGGCAAAATGACACATGGCTCTAGGAACTTTGCTGTATATTAGAATCACCTGAGACCTGAGAATCGAATTCCCAGGCTAAATTGCAAAACAACTACAACAGGGTCTATAAGACGCATGCCCTCTAAAGTGCAGATCTCAGACCTATGTACTTCTTTTTTTTTTGGTTTTTCGAGACAGGGTTTCTCTGTGTATCCTTGGCTGTCCTGGACTCACTTTGTAGACCAGGCTGGCCTCGAACTCACAAAGATCCGCCTGCCTCTGCCTCCCAAGTGCTGGGATTAAAGGCGTGCGCCACCACCGCCCGGCGACCTATGTTCTTCTTAAGCTACAATGTTCATACAAGTCACTTGATAAATCAAAACATGTTACATAATTCTGGAGCTTTGGGAGCTGTCTTCTTTTTAAATTTATGTTTATTTATTACAATTGTGTGTGTGCTCGCACACATATGCCTGCCAAGGCCCGTGTGTAGAGGTAAGAGAAAAACAGGAGCTGGTTCTTTCCTTCCACTGTGAGATGGGGAAATCTACCTCCCATTGTCAGGCTGTCAGCCCCAGTGCCTTTACCTACCGAGCCATCTTGCTGGCCCTGAACTGTAGTTTCCAAACTTGTGTATGGATTAAGAGTCATAAGGGCTGCTGGGCGGTGGTGGAGCACGCCTTTAATCCCAGCACTTGGGAGGCAGAGGCAGGCGGATCTTTGCGAGTTCAAGGCCAGCCTGGTCTACAAAGCGATTCCAGGACAGCCAGAGCTGTTAAACAGAGAAACCCTGTCTCGAAAAAACCAAAAAAAAAAAAAAAGAGTCATAAGGGCTTATTACAATGTCTTCCAGGTGTAACTTTGGTAGATTTTTTTTTTTTTTCAAGACAAGGTTTCTTCTGTGTAGCTTTGGCTGTCCTGGAAGTCACTCTATAAACCAGGCTGTCCTTGAACTCATAAAGATCTGCCTGCTTCTGCCTTCAGAGTGCAGGGATTAAAGGCGTGTGCCACTACCTCCCTGCTGTAAATAGGTACCTTATAAGCATTTCTTTTCTTTTTGTTTTTTGTTTTGCTTTTTTGTTGTTTTTTCCGAGACAGGGTTTCTCTGTGTATCCTTGACTGTCCTGGACTCCTTGAACTCACAGAGATCTGCCTGCCTCTGCCTCCCGGATGCTGGGATTAAAGGCATGCGCCACCCCCCACCCCTGCTCTCATTTCTAACAAGCCCCCAGGGGGTGTATATGGTTGCTGGTACATGGAGCACACTTTGAGCAGGATGGAAGCAGAAGGGGCAAGGAGCACTCGTGTGATAGCCTGGGGCCCCTTTTCTAGTCTAACTCCACTCTAATTCTGTGATCTTGGTAGGTCACTTAAATTTATGTCATTTCCTTGTCTGGAAAGAAGTTGCTGAGCAAGATCAACTAGGTTCATGAAACACAAGACTGACAGCCGGGAGCCCTGGATCTGATTTGATTGTAGATTTGAACATCCTTGGGCACTTCAAAAACAAACCCCATAGTTGTTGGTTTAATTGGTCTGGAGTACTAAGCATAGGAATTTTGAAAAATCATTTGGAGAGTAGTAGCCCAACACCATGGCTCCCAAATTCCAGTGTGCATACAAACTGCAGACTGCTTGGTTACACCCCCACTTTCTGACTCAGAAGGTCTGGAATGGAGCATTTCTTTCTTTTTTAATTTAAAAACTATGCACATATGTATGTGTTCAAGATGTCAAGAGTGAGCATCGGAGCCAATGGAGGAGAGTCGCAGGCAGTTGGCAGTTGCCTGATGTAGGTGCTGGGAATTGAACTTGGCTCCTCTGCAGGAGCAGTATATGCTCTTGGCCACTCGGCCAGCTCTCCAACCCAGGGAACAAGCCTTTCCACAGCTCCCCTTCACTACTCATAGCTCTAGGATAAATAACTGGCCTCAAGCTGGAAGAGAATCTTAGTTTGCCTAGTATAGCATGTCAGCTGTTTCAGGGATGCCACCATCCCAGCCCACCTGTATCTGCTGGGGTCAAGGTAGGACCCTACTGGAAGGGCAGTTGTGTCCTAATTTGAAATCCTTTCCTTGGGGGAAAAAGTGACAGCCTTGGCAGGATGACCCTGAGCCCAGAACAAGAAAGATGTTAAAAGCCACAAGGAGGCCTTTGGCTCTACCCAAGGAAGAATTTTTAACCTTCTGGAGAGGGCATTCGTATCTTCTGAGTATCCAGAGTCCTGTCCCTGCCAGTGTAAGGGTGACAGGGAGTCCAGCCGCATTGGGGCAGAGGAAGCTAAGACACTATTAGAGGTACATCGGTTCGTTCCCTTTCAAGTGTGAGGTGCACACCTCTGCGACACACACCTCGGAGAGCTTATGATAGGTCCCACGTCACCATTAATACAGCTGCTTTGTGTTTAATGCAGGGAGGCACAGTATGCGGCTTTCTTTCGAGACAGGATGGGTTTCTCAACCTTGTTTTCTCGCCTATCAGCAAGCGTGTTTTCGCATGGCAAAGAGGAAGGAAGGAGCAGTGCTCAACAAAACCAGCAGGTCACACAGGCAGCAGGTGTCACCACCTGAGACGGTGTGCAGGGTGCCTGAGTCCTTTGGACTCTAGAAACAACATTGAGGGTTAACCAGGCCAGGAGTGGGAGGTGAGGGTGGGAGAAGAGAGGCAGGTGGCTCAAAGATTCAGCCAAACCCTCTCCCCGTGGAGGCAAAAGGAGGGAGGGTCCAGCCCACGCCGCCGGCCACATAAGAGCACCAACAGAACACCAAGTCTTTATTACAGGAACTCCTATGAAACAGCTCCAAGGGGAAAAAACCCACACACAGGAAGGGAAAAAAATAACAAAGTGACACACACAGATCTAGGGCTTTCCCCGAGTGCGCCTGGCCCTGGAGCAGGGAAGACCCAGACACGTCTGGAGCTCAGCCTAGCCGCCCAGGGCTCCTGAGGTGAGGAGATGTCCTTCTCTCCAGGGGTCGCAGGCCTGGCTAGGTGCCAGTGTGGTCCCCCCCCCCCCCCCCGTCGTCCCACCCCGCACTGCGCATGCTTCCAAAACTTGGTCACTCTCTGAGTGCGCTGCTCTCCCGAGCCCGGAGAAGCTCGACCGACCCCGCAGGAATAGAGGTTCTATTCCCTCTACGCTCCCATTTCCTGCCAGTCCCTACCAGCCCTCACCACCCAAGTATCGGATCACACTCTCAACCAGGGTCCCCCGGCGCCTGCCCAGGCTTCCCAGCTCTCTCTAAAGGTTAGCGCATTCCCAGATCACGGAACCAGGGGAACACCGGTGCGGCCTCTGTCCCCTTGGCATTGGTTTTTGCCTAGTGCCAGCTAAGAGTTCCTAGAATCTGAGTGTTTCTACATGAATAACCTCTGGTTCCCCACCTGAGGGACCCGCATTTCTCGTATTAGGTGCTTCCCGCCACCATCACCCACGCCCCGCCCCGCCCCAGGCTGGCAGCCTCTGAAACAAGCACTTCAGCCCTGCACCTTCTCAGCTGGGGTCACCCCTATGCTGAAATTCCAGTACCTCCCCATCTTACAAAACATCATGACTGGTTCACCCTCTGAGGACCGCCACTGTGCTGTAAATTTAGAACCAGCTTCTGTCTTCAGCCAAACTAAAGATCCCGACTAGACAGAATCCTCCAGCTCCGGGGTCACCCTCCCCATCCCTGCTGGGTCAAGAGGAGGCTGCTGGAGGTGACAGCCAGCCCTTAATAGAAGCAGCCCTATGAGCTGGACCGGACAAGGCCAGTGTCCAGAGTTCCGTGCAGGTCGGGGCCAGGAGTCAGTAGTCCTGGGCAAGGCTGAGGTGCAGGAGACCTTTGGGGAAAAAAGGCCACAGGGAGCGGGGGGATGGGGTAGGTCAGACCCACTGTGGCAGGCCCAGAGAGATGGGAAAGAACCAGGAGAATCCTCTTCAGACCCAAAGAGTCTCGGGATGGGTCATTTTGTCAGTTCCTACACCTCAACTCTGGTGCTTCCTGAGGTCTTTTCTTTTTCCTTTGAAGAGCGCAGGGCGGGGGTGGGGGTGGCCGTGTTTCCTGCATTTCCGCTCATCCCCTATAGAGGAGCCAGCACGGGGGGTTGTAGCTGGCCGCTGTCCCTCTTCCAATCACAAGCAACTCTGAAAGTTCTAAGTCCTGTAGAAAGTGGCAGTGGCTCGGCTGGACTGTGGCTGAAGAAACCTTGGCCTTGGTGTGCAAGCACTTTCTGTCTCGGCTGCAGCTGGAGGGCTCTGGTGTTGCTCTCCTGTGGCCTCCACGAGGTCAGAGCATCTCTGGCAGGGTGAAGCTGCAGGCACCTGGGAAGTAGGGGAAATGGGTTTTTCAGCAAAGGTGCTCCCTGGTCTTTCCCTGCCACTGGTTCCTGGAGAACATGAGGCACCTCCTCCTTTCTCCAGTGGTTCTAGATCATCCTGGCACGCTGCTCAACTGCAGCAAGACATGGAGTGGGAGAGTGTAGAGGGAAGGAAGCCTCTGCATGGGAGGCCTAACAGATGGGACTGATCCACCCATTCTGTGTCCAAGTAGCCACACTAAGTCAGAGAACTTGAAGGGGCAGAAAAGCAATCCCAGGCCAGAATTTGGTGAGCCTCTTCTGGAAAGTAAACCCAGGCTAGAATTTGGTGAGCCTCAGACACCAGGCTGAGTTCAGAAGACTTTTGTTCAGAAGACCCACAAAAAGAAAAACACGGGAGTAAAGTGGTGTTTGGTGGCCAGGCAGTAGTGGTGCACGCCTCTAATCCCAGTACTCTGGAGGCAGAGGCAGGTGGATCTCTATGAGTTTGAGGCCAGCCTGGTCTACACAGCAAGTCTGGGACAGCTAAAGCTACATGGAGAAATACTGTCTCCAAAGCAAACAAAAAGTAACAGGATTATCGGGGAGAGCAATGAAGGCATGAGTGACAAATCTGTCAAGACTGTGATGGGAAAGGCTAGGAGGAGGAAGGAAGCAGGGAGGAGAGACTGGCGAGCTGACCGGATGCATAATAAAGACCAAAGGGACCTGGAAGAACAGCTACTGTGGAAGAGGACAGTTGGTCCCTTAGAGTAAGAAGGGAGAAGGCTGAAGAGAGTCAAGGACAAGGAAGAGGTACTGAGGGAGAGGGAGGGGTGACAGGCTCCTAGGAGTGAGGAAGAAGAAGAACCAGGGCTCCTGGGTCATAGACAAGTCAGGAAACGTTTCAGCCAAAACCTGGGCATTGCACGTGGAAGGGTGCACTGGAATGCACAGCAGGCCCTGGACCTGGCAGGTGACCTCCTTGACTCAGTCCCTTTCTGGAGGCTGCCAGTTTGCTGCAGATAAAGGAGGATCCTGGTTTTTTACAGTGGGGGCCTGGCAGGGGAAAAAGCTGGGAGACTCTAAAGTGATGAGCAAGTTCCGAGACAGGGTCCCATTGAGAGGTACTCCTTTTCCCTGGGGACCAGTGGGATGGAAGATGGGGTAGGGGTGCGGGTATTTCCCTGGCTGCCCTTACTTGGGTACCCCCAGAAAAGCTAGGGTGCAACTCCATGGATGAGGGAAGCCTGGGAGGATGAAAGAGAGCTGAAGAGAAGAATGTGGAAGTGGGACAAGAGGGGAGAGGGTAGTGCCTGCATTTGCTGGCTGTGGCCTTTGTTGCCTGGGTTACCTCACATCCACAAATACCCTAGGAGGAGCTTCTGTTCCTCCATGTTGGAAACAGGGCCAGACCTGCCACACCACAGCTCAAGAAAGCCTAGCAGATGCTGAGCTCTGGGCAGGACATCAGCTGCAACAGGCAAAGCAGGTGGGTGGGCAGGCAGCTTCTCGTTGTGGCCCGAGGCACCTAGAAAGGGGCAGGCACACCTAGTTTCTGCAGGAGATTCTGGCATTCCCTATGTATACCCTCAGAAGATTATACAGAGGAGACATGAGGAA
Source organism: Lophiomys imhausi (assembly GCA_907164525.1). Classification (NCBI taxonomy): domain Eukaryota; kingdom Metazoa; phylum Chordata; class Mammalia; order Rodentia; family Muridae; genus Lophiomys; species Lophiomys imhausi. Next base: position 7,574,184 of record CAJQZJ010001558.1, read on the forward strand.
AGGCAGCCCTGAGGTTCCATACAGAAGCAGCCATTCCAGGGGCTATTTCCTGACCTTCAGCAGATCCCTGACCATCCAACCTAGGCAGGGGACTGAACCCAGTTGTGCATGTGCATGGCTCCCACAATGTTTCTTACACGATCCTCTCGATATTCACTGTGTGTCCCAGAGTTTCTTTTCAATGGGGCTGCAAACTATCCAGGTCAAGAGCTGATTTGGTTACCCTGTTCAGGAGATCTCTCAAAGGTGTGATTGTCGCTTGTCAAACGGATAAATAACCAAATTCTTTTTTTTTTTTTTTTTTTTGGTTTTTCGAGACAGGGTTTCTCTGAATATCTCTGGCTGTCCTGGACTCGCTTTGTAGACCAGGCTGGCCTCGAACTCACAAAGATCCGCCTGCCTCTGCCTCCCAAGTGCTGGGATTAAAGGCGTGCGCCACCACCGCCCAGCCTAATAACCAAATTCTTAAAAGCACAAAAGCCAGGTGTGATACAGCAAGTCTCTAATCCAGCGCTTGGTAAGTGAAGATGGGAAGATCTGAAGTTCAAAGCCAGCCTCATGTATATAACCAGTGCACTCAAGGGCAGTGGAGATTATACATATATATGCTGGTGTGCAGGGGGAAACTATGTGCCCTGCCACAAGAAAAGTAAGCCAGGATCAGTGTTGTGGTGATGTTGCATCCCAGCAGCTTGGAGAGACACATGGTGAGTGGTGGGCCTTCACCCAAGTAGCCCCTGGAAGCTGTGGCCCCAAGCCATACCTCTTATTGTCCTTCTCTTAGAGTCTCTTCTACTTTAGGCACCTCCTGCCGCCTTCCCCGGAAGTCTTCATCTGAAAGGCAATGGGAAACTGCCTCGTCTTCCACCCTGCAGAATCTCATGCCTGTCCCCAGGTTGGGCAGGGGAGCTGCCTCAACTATGTCCCTTTGCCTGACTCCTGATGTCCAGGCAGCAGTGTGTGAGTTTGGTAAGAGAAACAAAAGGCAACTCAGGTGCTGGTCCAGCTCTCCCACTGAGCTCTGAGGCCTTGGACAAGTCTTACCCTTGTTTCTGCCTTGGTTTTCTAATCTATCAAAGAGGATAGAGGTAATGGGCTATCCAGAAGACCTCCAAGGCCTTCTAGTCTTTGTATCTGGTGTCTCCTAACCCTTTAAGAGCTTGAGGATGAGGGCTCATCCACGGGTGGCCTAGCAAGGTCTTTTGACCCCTTGTGGCCTTTGGGAGGGACTGGGTAAAAAGTTCAAGGCCTTCGGAGTGAAACTTTCTTAATTTCTTTCTTTCTTTTCTTTCTTTCTTTCTTTCTTTCTTCTTTCATTCTCTCTCTCTCTCTTTCTCTCTCTGTTTTTTGAGACATTTTCTCTGTGTAGTCCTGGAACTCACTCTGTAGATCAGGCCAGCCTCAAACACAGAGATCCACCTGCTCTGCCTGTGTCTCTCGAGTGCTGGGATTAAAGGTATGTGCCACCACTACCTGCCTAGACTGAAGCTTTCTAATTTGTGGTTGTCCATGTATGAGGCCTCCCAGTCTGTCCCTCGTTCCCTAGAAAACATTCTCCAGGAACAGTGTCCGGTATGCTGGGCTGTTCCTCAGGGGCTATAAGAAGGGAGTGGCATTGTGTGCACCACATGGCAAGGGCCCATCTTTCTGTGGGCCAACTGCCTGCCAACCCTTGACATGGTCCCCCAGACTGAGTGCCTCCCTGCTGAACATTAAACATTCAGGGCCGCCTCTTGAAGGGTGACCCGTCACAGGCAAGATGGAGACCAACATTCCCCGCCCTGCCTCACCATAAGCATGGTTCTCCACATCATCCAGGAGGTTGGCCGTCGATGCAGCAGCCCCCAGCCTGCCAGACTGTTCAGGAAAACTATCCCAGAGATGAATGGGCGTCATTGCCACGGCCTATTCAGTCTGCCTGTGCTGTCCTGCCACCCCACCAACCTCAAGAAGTTTCTAACATCCCTCCTGTCCCCAAACTGCCTAACATTGCCCCTTCCAGTCCCCTCTCCTGGGATCAACTGAGCTGCTAGCCAGGCCCCCTTACTCTGCCCCCATCTCTAGGGACAGGAAGAGAGAGATCCTCAAGGGCTCCTTGTTCCCCTTTGGCTACTCAGCTTTTAATACTCTGGGCCCTGTTGAATAAGCACTTGAGTATGAAGACAGGGAAATAGCTTTTCAACCAGAGAGCCAAAAGTGAAAAGACAGCCCTCTGGAGACAAGGCTGCAGGGGGCCTACAAACCAGTTCAACTAGCAAAATTAGGGAAAGGTTTGCTGGTTTCAATGGGAGGACCACGTTTTTCTCCCAAAATGCAGACGACTCAAGGCCAAAAGTAAAGAAGGCATAGGAAGGTCAGTGTCCTGAACACAGGAGCTGTTGATGCGGTGTCCTGGTTTGCAAAGCAAGGAGGGGAGGCCACAGAGCCGGATCCCACTCCTGAGGAAGGTCCAGCTTCAAGGGGTCCAGCCGGGATCTCCATTGCTGTTCCTAGCGCTCACCACCCCAACCCAGTGCCAAGCAGAAGGATACGACTGAAGCTTCGGTAAGTGTTTCCTCTTTGACTTCCTCATTTTGGTCTTCTCAGAAAAGGCTCGGGCGAGTTCAAACAGCTTCCTACGCGTGGCTGGGGCAGAGAGACTTGTGAGCCCTCCATGCTCCAGACTGCCAGAGCATCAGATGGCTTCCCTCCAGGTCTGGGGGCAGCCAGGGCAGCACCAGGCCCTTTGGTAGGGACTGGGAAGAGGAAAGTGTCAGGAATTGCAGATGCCAGTGCCACCTAGGGAGCAAGTGTGCCATCCCAGGTCGGCCTCCAGGGGCAGCACAGGCCACCACTAGTCAAGTAAGTACACAGCCTGCCTCCGGTCCAAGATCCGGGTACTCTTTCCCTAGAGGCCACAGCCACGACAGCCACGGATCTTGGCTTTCTTTCCGGCTGCCGGCTGCCATGGCCTTCCCACCCCTCCCCAGCCACCTTCACAGTTGGTCCTAGGATTTCCATGACTCATCGGAACTCTTCCCTGAAATAAAACCTTGAAAGGATCCCAGCCTCATTCCAATCCCTGGTTATGGGTCTGTGAGACTAGAAAGGGGCGGATGACAAAAAGCAGGCAGTGGGAAGAGGTCCCCTATCCCAAAATGTCTCCCATTCCCACAGAAAGCAGACTCAGCCAGTGACTTCTGTCTCAGCAGCCCTCATGCTGCAGAGAATGTGAACACTGACACGTATTATTTTTCTGCAGACAGCTGGCTCAAAAGGATTTAAACTTAATTTGTCTCCAGACTCAGCTGTAGAATAAAGTAAGGCAGGAAGGCTGAGGGAACTAGCCTGTGATTAAAATGTCACCTGAGTTCACCAAGAATCAATAGCATTAAAAATCCTGGGGGGGGGGACACTCTCTCTCGTTAGGCCACCGGGTCTGCCTTAAGAGAGCTGGGACAAGGAGGGGACAAGAGCAGGACTCACATTTTCCCATGTGTTTCAACTTGTCCCTGAATAAGGCATCTTCGGACACAGTGGGGTTGGTATCACTGGTTTCTGGAAAGAGGAAACACCTGCTGAGGGACTAGGCACATTGGGTCCCTGAGGCCCCACTAAGAGAGAGAGCACTCATGAGCAGCTGCCAAGGCCTTGGGAAGTAGGTCAGAGGGTACCCCTCCATGGTTGTTTCTGTCTGCCCTTTCTTTACAAAAAAAAAGTGCAGGCTTCTTCCCTAACCATAGGAGTTTAATGCAAGTTAAAAATTTCTTCTTGCAAGGTGCATTGTCCTCTTCTGAGCAAATGGTGGCAGTTTTAAGATCTGCTGCACCTATGGGAAGTTGGCTAGCACTGGGTTCCGGCTTCTCCAACAGTCCCATAGTCTCAGAGTCATGACGGTAGTTTGAAAATGAGCTGAGTAGGGAGAGTTACCTCGTGGAAGTCCCCAGGGACTGCGAACCAGGCTTCTCCTGCACCCAGAACAGAATGTTAACCCCTGGCCAGCCCATCTGTGCATCCTAACTAACTCTGGTGACTTGAAGCAGAAAGGACACAGAGCCAAGAACGCTGGGCAGATCCCATCCTCCTCCCAGATGTTGGGCAAGAATGAGACTAGGGCTCAGCCGAGCGAGAACCCAGTGAGCCATCAGGAGGGAGCCTCCTAACTGGCTCTCACGGCCCTTCAACCGCAGCTCACCATCCTGTAACTTGGTTCATCCTGAGTCACCTTGTCTGCTAAGTTCCTTTTGAGTCACTCTGATCCAGCTCAGCAGCCCTGGTGTCCCTCATTAATTTGGGATCAAGGACAAGAAGCTCTGTGAAAACTCCAGATGAACATCTGGTGGGGGACTAAGCTCCTGGCCTCTTGCTTATGAATCAGTTCTATGGGATTTTCTCTCTCTGAGCTGGGATTAGCGGGGTGCCTTACCCTTCTGTTCCTGCCTTCCCAGCTCAGCTGTAGGATGGAGGCTCTGCTCCTGGAAAGACCACTGAGCCTTTTTGAATGTGCGCATGGGGTGATGGCAGTAACTGGCCCCGGATCCAGAGTCCAGAGGCCAAGTCTGTTCACACTCCCAACCTCAGCTCTGCTCTCAGTCTGTGCATCCTAGTGTGCTGTCCCTCACCCTCTGGCACTGGAGGGAAGTCACAGGGTAGTTTGAAATGAGTTAGGGGGCAGTTATACAGGCTGTAAACAGGGCCTTCTCTGAACCACCTTCCACTCAATGCTTACGCTTTCTCTTCCTCACATGTGGCCATGCATGTCTCAGGGCAGACAATCCTCAGCTCCTTAAGTGAATGAATGAGCCCTCCCCCAGATTAATCTCACCCTTTCCCTTCCAGGTGCTGGATAGTCAACATGTATGCCTTGCCTTTGGTGGCTTACTAATTAGGCATTAAGCCTCATTAGGCCAAGCCTCACAAGACTCTGAGGCCTTCCCTCAGTTGGTATTAAGAGATGTTACATGGTTCAGCATGTCCTCTGGTAGCCCAAGATGCAGAAATAGGAGGTCAACCAGCCTATGGTAATGTATGGCTCCCAGGCCAGCAAGAACCTAGGGCTACTCAGTGAAGGGGACATCTCACCCCACAGGAGGCCTCCCTTCTGGCTTGTTGATGGGCCTCAGGTCCCACCTTTAGTCTGTTTCCTCATCCCACCCCTAAACTCTCAATATTGAAGGTAAAATTGGGGTGTGGCCCCATTGAGCCCACCAGGTTCTCTCTCAGGAATGCAAAGCTTACCTGGGACAGAGGAGGGGAAACCAAAGTCATTTCCAACAGCCACATTGCTGGATTTGGATTTCTGGGATTCATACTTCAATCGATCTGGAAAAGGAGACAGTTTCTATCAGGGAAGTGAGCTCCAGGGTTCCCAGGGACACACTGGAGGCTGTTGGAGGCTGAAGCCCCTAAGCACACATAAGTACACACATACACAAAATATGCAAGCAGTGTCTACCAGCTCTTGAAGAACTTGTGATAACAGAAACAACCACCTAATACGCATTTGCGATATTGGAATGTCAGAATTAACAGCTTCCGGAGAGTCCAAACCTATTTTATTATATTATTTTAGGGTCTTGATATGGAGCCCAGGCTATCTTGGAACTCATGGTTCTCCTGCCTCAGCCTCCTTAATGCTAGGGTTGCAGGTACCAGCTGCACACACAGACAGTACATTTTTTGTTTTGTTATTCAACATGGGGTTTCTCTGTGTAGCCCTGGTGACAGCCCTGGAACTCCCTCTGTTGGCCTCGAACTCACAGAGATCTGCCTTCCGGATTAAAAAGGCACCACTGCCTAGTTCCAGCCAAGCCCCTTTTATGCTGCCTGTGAGTCTGCTCTCTCCAGCCCAACATGCAGCAGTAAAATTTGCTCCTTCGTCCCCAATCACATCAGACTCCCTGCCTTTCCTCCTCTCTCCCTCTGTGACCTTTGCGAGACCACTTTCACAGCCCTGTCTCCGAATTCTACCTCAAAAGGAAAGGCAGCCCGGTTGGGTAGCAGGGTGATCCATCCATAGATGATGCAAACACGCTGCTCTAACCTCCTCCATTCAGGAAGCCTCCCATTCTGGCACGCATGAAGCCAGTCACCTTGTTCCCAGGGCTCAAGACATGGCACCTCTGCTCTGTGGCCAGAGGTTGGTAGGAAAGGCCGCATTCCTTCCCGTCATCCAAGCCAAGGCTAACATTGAGCTCAAACAGATACGCAGGGCAGGGGGAAAGGCCCAAGTGGGCATACCCTTCTTCTCTGGGTTCCCAGGTGTGCCCAACCCCCCCCACCCCAGCTGGCTGAATCCTGGAGCTCCTGCATGACCCAGAGAGGGCCAAGCTTATGCAGGTTAGAAAGCGCTTGGCATGGTGGCTTCCAGCACAGTGCCTCCAGAGGCCTGAGGGTACTGCCCACATCACTGTCTTCTTTCATGGCAAGGCTTGGTGCCCACCTCTCTCCAGGGCAAGAAGAAAGTCGCGGTTGCGCTGCAGCTCCTTCATGAACTCTTCGTTCTGCAGGAAGAGGGCAATCCTCTCGTCCTCCAGGTACTGCTTCCAGCGGCTGTCCTGGCTGCAGGCAGAAGGCCCTGGAGGTGGGCCTCCCTCTCCACTCACAGGTTTGGAGCCCCCGGGGTGACCCTGAGGAAGAGTGAGCACACAGATCACCTACTTAAATCCCTGTGCACCTGCATACACGTGTGTGCTTTCCCAGAATCCTCCAGCCCCATCCTGTAGTCCTCCCTCCACAATGGGACCCAGTCATTAGCCAAAATTCTCTGGGACAACTCAGAGCTGGTCTCTGCAGCAGGAGCAGGAAGGAGATCAAACGGACTTTTCCTCCCAACCTAGGTCCACCTCATTCCTTCTTCTGGAACCTAAATCATCCTGAAAAATCAATCTGCAACCAGCTCAACCGCAGTCTCATAATTGCCCCTACACCAGTTGCATGTTCCACCAGCAGGGGCATCTTGGAATACACCAACATCTGAAAGAAGCTTCCAGGGAGAGGAAGGAGCAGGCCTGGACCCCACCATTAGCTACCCCATCTCCCTCCCTCCAGCCTGAGGTGATGGCTGCAGCCAGACAGCCACCTTCCCTGGACCCAACAGGGACCATCAAGCCAGATGGGAAGCAAAGCTGTGGGGTTCAGCTTTCTTTTCTTATAAATTCTAATCTACAGAAGCGGCTCAAACTGGCTGGCCCGATTATGACGTAGCCCAGAAGAGACACTGGACAGGCAAGTAGGCATGGAGATTTGAGGGCAGCCAGAGTTACCTGAATGCTATCCATCTGCTGGGGCAAGATTCGGAGAAAGTCATCTGGGAGGTTGCCCAGCAGGGGTGGGTTCCAGTTCCTGTAGTGCCTCTGGCTTGCAGGTTGTCCAGAGCCCAGGGCATCAGTCCTGGGGAATGGGAGATGAGAGAGCAGGGAACAGTCAGGCCTAGTCACAGTTCTGTTGGCTCATCACAGGCCCTCGGGCAGATGGAGGGCTTACCCAGAGTGTCCTGAGCCTGCACGGCCTTCAGGACAAAGGTACAGGCAGATATTCTGCTAAATGAAGGAAATGGCACACTAGGAAGGAAGGCAGCCAGCCAGGGCCAGTAGGGATTTCTCTCTCTCATCATTGAGGCTCTCCTCAGTCAGATTGGCTTTCCTTAACTCCTCAGCCTTGGCCTTGGGCTTATTTATGATGCTTTCCTGACACTCAATGTCTCTGGTGCAAAAATCAATGTTGTGGATTTTGATACACACTTTATGAATGTCCCCTACAGATGGGGGGGGGAGGTCAGACACCTCCGTGCTTGTGTCCTGAGCTGGCACAGGGCCGAACTGTTAGGTAATAGATATCCCCACCCCCAACAGCAGACAAGTAACCTGCCAACAGTCCATCCTGTCCTTGTTTGTTGAGAAAAGGAGCTCCCAAGATTCCTGGACAAGCCGGGCGGTGGTGGCGCACGCCTTTAATCCCAGCACTTGGGAGGCAGAGGCAGGCGGATCACTGTGAGTTCGAGGCCAGCCTGGTCTACAAAGTGAGTCCAGGACAGGCAAGGATACACAGAGAAACCCTGTCTCGAAAAACCAAAAAAAAAAAAGATTCCTGGACAATAGAGTCAATCTGAGTCCCCATGCTGGCTCTACTACAGCCAGCCAAGGGTGGGGAGCTTTGGGGAGACCCCGTTCTGGCTTCTGATTCTTTGTTACCAAATCTAGACCCTGTTGACCTCCTGCCAAGGTACTGGAAGTCCCCTCATGAGCTGCAGCTTGAACTGTCAAGAGGCCAGGGCTAGGTTCTTATTTCCAAGGGTTCTATGGGGCCTCTCTTCCCAGGCAAGTTGCGTCTGTGCCAGGCAGCCAGGACAGGAGGAAAGGCCTGGCTGCCCTGACCCCAGGCTCCATCTCCAAGCCCAGGCCTGAAGGAAGCCTGGAGCTGGGCCAGGAGCTCCACAGCTCCTCAGCAGCCTGCTGCGTGGCAACCGCAGGACACGTGTCCTGCTGAATCAGGGAAATGACACATGGAGAAAGCAGGCAGCTGGGGGTTGTGGGGGTTATGCCTGGCTCAGCCTGGCTTTGATTTGGCCTCCAGCTCCAGGAATCCCTCCACCCCCTCACTGGAGGGGAGCTTTTCCGGCTGCTGCTAACTTGTGGAAATAACTTCCTTTCCTTTTCTATTTTGGGCTGGTGGCCCGGTGGGTATGAGGGGAGGGCAGGGGCAGCAGCAGACGGATAACCAGCTGCTAAGTGCTAGGGGGAGCTCAGCTAGCAGCCTGGAGACATACAGGAATCTCCCCAGAGGCGAGAGGCGCCTAGAGGGGAACTCAGGACACACACTCCTAGGCCCGGTTTCCTCCACAGTGCTTTGCCACTTAGGTCCCTGTCCCAAGTTCTGTTTTCCTCCCAAGGCCCATCTGTCAGTCCCATAGACACCACTTCCAGCCATAATGGAAGAAGGCTTGTCCAGGCTTCATTTGGGGTGAGGTCAACACCCCAACTCAGCCACACCTGGAAGCCATCCAGCTGCACAGGGAGGGTCCAACTCTGACCAAAACCTTTCTAGGCATTGTGTTTCTGAGATGCCCATGGGATGAGACTGACATGGGGAGAAGTCCTTTTCATCCAGGGTTTTCCCAGCTGGCTGCTGGGCAAGGGTCCTGGAGAGAGGACCGGCTCAGCCTTCTCCAAGTCCTGGGATGAAGTCACCCTCAGCTGCAGGGGGCCAGCCCAGCCTAGACAGCCCGGGCAACTCCGCTGTGGTTGGAAAGGAATGCCAGAAACGAGCTGCTGCAAGGCACAACTTCCAAGGGTGCAATTACAACGCAAAAACAGCAGGCGGCCTGTGGAGGGGGTCTCCTGGACTTCTGAGACTCAAGCCCATGAAGGGAAGGGCTGGGTAGGGGAGGAGGAAGGAGAGAGGCCAAGAGGATCTTCAGGTACTGAGCCCCTGGAGCCCCCAAACTAGAACTTCAATTCTGGAGGTTGGACCTGGCTGGGAAGGATTCTAGAGGCCTTTCCAGAAAGGGTTTTAGTGTAGTCTAGACATGCAGTCCACGTGGGCCGGATCCTGTCACAGGTCACATAGCTGCATCATTCAGTCAATACCTGGGCAAAGGATCCTAGCATTCTAGGTTTGTTTCTCTGGGACGGCTCTGCCTCTCCAGACCCAGCAGGACAGTATCTGAGCTTGGAAACTCTGCCCTATCACCAACCAGGCTCACCCAAGTGACAGAAAGGGACTGGACCACTATCCCCTCTCAAATCTAACCTTCTGCACCCAAAGATTTTTAGAATACCAGCCTATCAATGCTGTGGTATCGCCCCCCACGGAGTCCCCTGTAGTTGCAGGGTAAGGTGTGCACTCCTTAGAAGCTCCACAGAGTCCCCATGGCCAACCTGTGCCCCTAGTCACTCACTCTAACACACTATAATTCCAGGAGTTCCTCAAGATGGTCCTCTCTCCCTGCCTCCAGGACTTTGAAAATGCCATTTCCTCCACCTGGAACATATTCCTGTCCTCAGTTTCACTAGGCCAATGTTAAGATGTATAGACTTGGCCGGGCGGTGGTGGCGCACGCCTTTAATCCCAGCACTTGGGAGGCAGAGGCAGGCGGATCTCTGTGAGTTCGAGGCCAGTCTGGTCTACAAAAGAGAGTCTAGGACAGCCAGAGCTGTTATACAGAGAAACCCTGTCTGGAAAAAAAAAAAAAAAAAAAAGATGTATAGACTTAAGGCCATTGCTTGGACAGCAGCTTTATGGGCCCCCATGTCTTGCGTCTCTCCTAAATTCTGATCTACAGGGGAGGGACTCAGAGGACAAGCAACACATATACACACAAACACATACACGTGCACACACACACAAATAAATGTAATTGAAAATATTTTAAGTACTTTGGAATAAATGTTATGGTTTGGATCTGCAGTATCCTCCACAGGCTTGTATGTTTCAACAGCTGGTCTCCAGCAGGTGGCACTGCCTTGGGAAGTTATGGACCCTTTACGGGTAGGATCTAAATGATAGACATAGGTCATTAGGGGCAGGCCTGAAGGTTACACGTGCCTGTGGCTCTGGACCAGTTCTTTCTGTTTCCTGATGTGTGGTGTCGTGAAGGCCCATGGCCCTGCCCCCTCGCAGACAGAACTTCTCTGCTATGCTTTCCCTGCCACAATGCATGAAAATCCCTCTCAAATGAAGAGCCAAAGCAAATCTTTCCTCTCTCAAGTCCTTGCCTTCAGGTGTTTTGTCACAGCAACACAAATGAAATCAAGGATACTGAAACAACAATAATACAGAAGTCAAGCCAGGTGGTGGCGCACGCCTTTAATCCCAGCCCTTGGGAGGCAGAGGCAGGTGGATCTCTACGAGTTTGAGGGCAGCCTGGTCTACAGAGTGAGTTCCAGGACAGGCAAGGCTACACAAAGAAACCTTGTCTTGAAAAAACAAAAACCAATCCAAACAAAAACACCACCAGAAGTCAAAGGAAAACTATTTAGCCCTGATCTTGGTGAGCTACCACAGGTGTGACCTGTTCCAGGTTCACCCATGCCTCTTAACTCTTGCTCCCCAGCCTGCATTGCCTGTACCACTGGTGATAGGTCCCGGTTCTCTCCTGTCCTTAACTCAAGGGAAGACCTCTGCCCCACTCAGCTAACTCTCAGCTCCCTAAGCTACAGTTTGATTTCTCTGCAGGGAAGTGAGGACATAGTAATGAAGGCTGATAGCTTTAACAACATCAGATGACCTGGTCATACCCCTAGCCTTGGGGACAGCAGTGGCCCTCTCTGAGGCTCAGCATCTTCAGCTATGAAATGGGTGGCTACAGTGCTTGTCACCTAAGTCATCAAGAAACACGGCAGCCGCTGGCATTTGAAGGGTACTTGGCAAATGGCAGTGTTCTTACTGGCTCTCCAGGTTCCCCACTACCACTGTCCTGGGGCTTCTAAGATGCCTAGAATGGGGGGAATCATGACAGCAGGTCCCCATTGTATCACCTTCTCTCCCCGAGTCTGTCATTCTAAGAAAACATCAGCTCCAGGACAAAGTGACCACACCTAGGCTCCAGCAGCAGCCAAACACAGGGCCCAGACGAACACCTCACATGCAATGGGCAACACTGGCAGCTAGCTTCATTTTAAACTTCCAAATAACAAGAATCTCAAAGCTGAGACAAGCCTCTGGGGACCTTGCTGTCCACAATCCTGTCTCCAGTCATCAAACTAGAAACCAAATGTCAAACCAGAAAAAGACATGTCTTTACATGGTTTAAAAATCCTCTCAACAAGCCGGGCGGTGGTGGCTCACGCCTTTAATCCCAGCACTTGGGAGGCAGAGGCAGGTGGATCTTTGTGAGTTCGAGGCCAGCCTGGTCTACAAAGCGAGTCCAGGACAGCCAGAGATATTCAGAGAAACCCTGTCTCGAAAAACCAAAAAAAAAAAAAAATCCTCTCAACATCACTAGCCCTGAGGCGACAAACAGAAATACCACTGGTGACCAATGGCTACCTGGGGGTGCTGGCTGGGTTGGGAGGGATTCCGAGGTTCATCTCGCCTCAGCAGGAGACAGCCAATTGATTAATTACTAATGTGTCCATGGGCTGGGGAGGAATGAGTCAGTATAATATTTCACGAGCTCGTCTTCCTACCCTGCCTCTCCCTTGATTACACATTCCAAGAACCTGGAGGCTGTGCCATATTTAATTAACTGTATCCCTAGGCATATGCCGCTATGGCCAACCTTGCACCTGGGTTCCAAACTCGGGTCCTCGTGTTTGCTCTGCGGACACCTTACAGACAGTTATCTTCCCAGCCTTCCACTTTATTTTTAGGATGGTTTCTCACCAAACCTGGATCTTACTGACTGGCTAAAATCAGCTGGCCACTGAACTCCAGGGGTCTGCCTAGCTCTGGAGGTGCAGATGTGGGCTGCCATGCCCAGCTTTTCTACATAGAGGGCTAGGAATTCAATCAAGCCCAGGTCCCCATGCTTGTACAACAAGCACTCTGCCAACAGAGAGCCACTTCCCCAGCCCCACAGTGCTTACGTTTTGAAAGCTCCCCTTGGTGTCTCACTAAAGTGTCCCTTGCCACAGTAGAAGTTCTCAGTTGGTAGGGTAATCTCTGGTGCTGGGCAGCCGATTTCCCACCATGTTTTAGATGACCCCAACTCCTGTCTCCATCTCTACCCACTGTGCTCTGAGACAAAATGGACTCTCACCGGGCAGGCGGCATGGGAGGAGCCATCAGGTAAGGCCTGTCGTACACGTGCATGTGGTAAGCTGGTGGTGAGTACACCGGCGGGGGCTCTTCCTCAGAGCTGTCGGGCTCCAAAGTCCTTTCCAAGATCTAAGTCAGAGACAACAAGGAGAGACACAGTAATAATTATTGATTAGGATATTAATAATCCATCCTTGAACCTCAGTGACATTCGGATGCTCAGTGACATTTGGATGAAACTAAGTATGGGCGAGGACGTGTATTAAGGAGTTTTGTACATTGCTGGTGGGAGATGCTCCTTGGCTAGGATGGCAGCCCTCTGTATGGACACTAACGGGTGGCTTCTATGGCCCCTCAATTATGCTCAGCAAACGGGACAACACACTGCCCCCAAAGGGTTGATCATGGCAGCAGCATCTGAACAGGCAATACTCAAGAGCAGCAAAACAAACACAGGGTTGAAGAGAGAGACAGTGAGGGTGGGCAAGGTTGGGAGGAGGGGCTGGGGGCTCTGGGGCCTGTGGAAGAGGTTTATTGAGCTGGGTGCCTGTCGCATGGTATGTACATGCTGTGTGAAACCTCACTGGACTGCACACCTGAGACTTGTGTCCTTCTCTGATGATGACATCATTCATACCCTCCTTCAGTGCACTTCCACATCTATTATCTTAACCCCAAACAGTCTGGCAAGGTAAGGCTCATTTTACAGATGAGGAAATTAAGGCCTAGGTGTCTTTTATTTGTTTTGTGGTGCCTGGAATTGAACCCAGAGCCCCATACGCATGAGGCAAGTGCTCTACAATGGAGAGCTACAGCCCAGCTCTTTTTAACCTTTTATTCTGAAATAGGGTCTTACTAAGTTGCCCTGGCTGGCCTTGAACCTGTTTCATTACTTCTCTTGGGAAGATGTGAACAAGAGAGGGCACCAACAACAGGCCAAAGAAGTGATCTCACACAAGACTGGGAGTTAGGTAGAGGGAGACACCCCCCAAAAAAAAACCCACAACAAAACCAGTTGTATCAGCCAAAGGCCCAGCCTAGCATGGGTAACACCCCCCTGAAAGCTCCATAGAGCAGGACCTGATTCAGCTAACCTCTTTTATCTCTCAAATCCACCTGCAGCTGAAACAGAAATGCCTACAGCTGGGAGGTACAGTTGGGAGGTGGCTGTAGGAGGGAGAAAGTGGTTAAAATCACAGACATGGTTCTCTAATGACCCTCCCCGCCTCCTGTGAGGGAACAGGCCCAAGCTTGCTGAAGGGCTGGTGTGGGAAGTCAGAGCTGAACGTTCTAAGATGATAAGGCCATGTCATGTTCAAAGAACATCAGGATATAACACTTCTGATCCTCCTTCCCTGCCTGCTGAGTGGCTCAGATTACAGACCCCTTAAGGCTGAATCTGGTTAAGTAACAGGGCAAAACCATTTGCTGATTTTAGATTGGAACCTTTAACAGGGACCACAGGCTTCACAGTCACGCCCTTACCTCAGGGCAGCCTGCACGCTCAGGTGAGGTGCTCAGGGTGGACAGCCTAGTTGCCTACTGTCCCTCTGAATCTTTCTCTTTGCCCAGGAGGTAAGAAGCAGGGCAGGGAAAGGTCCAGGTAGGGTGAAGGCTGAATTCCAATGATTCAGTGGCTATGAATCCTGAGAGGCATCTGGGCCGATCCCTGTCACACACTTCGACCCACCCCTCCCCCACAGCTCTGTTCCCGCTTTCTCAGAGACCAAAGAACCTGGAAAGGGCTCAGAGTCCCTGACGGACTCAGCTCCTGAGCCCCCAGCTCCACTTGAACCTTAGGTTTGTAGAGGACAACTCTAAAACGGTGTCTCTGCTTCTGCCAGTCCAGGTACATCTGACCCAGCTGCTTCCAGAAGAGGGAGGCTGGCAGGGACACCCTGGCAGTGAGCATGCAGTGCTCTGCACGCCAGCCTGACCCAAGGAGGCTCCCGCCCTGGAATGCGTGTTCTTTCCTGTGAGGCGGAAAGTATTTAAACAGATGCTTCGGCAGGAAAAGAAGAATGAGGCCGCCTGGCTGGTCAGGCCACAGCACTGCTCAGCCCACATTCCACCGAGAGGGACACGGGGAAAGGGAATGGTGCAAGGAATGGGCTCCTGGTCTGGGTGACACACCGCTGCCTAGCATAGGAGGGGCTCAGCAAGATCCTAGGGGGCCCAGAGGACTGGATGTTGCCTCCCTCAGTCCACATAACCCCATCTCTGACAGCCTTTGGCTCTGAGGGACAGGGTCCAGGGCTGATCTGGTGAGAGGGAGAGGAGAGTTCTATGGGTTTCCTGTGATCTGTGGTGTGCCCCCAGACTGAAGGAGCGCAGGGAGGCAGGCGGGCGGGCCCTGGACATGTGTGTGGCTTCCTGGAGCAGCAAAAGCAGCCTGTAGAGAGGGATGCTTGATGGTGGGGAGGAGGCTGGCAGTGGGCAGGCCAGCTCTGGACAGGAAGATCTGTAGTCCCAGAGAGGTAACCCCAGCATCTCTCAGGCCCACTCCTCATCTTTCCAGCCACAAGGAGCTTTTCTGGCTCTAAAGGTGCTGGAGGTTCTGCGGCCTCCTGGCCTAACTCACTGTGAGTGGTGGATGCCTGCCAGATGTGCTGGAGGTTGGGAGGGAGGCAGGGTCTGGGCCATTTATCCATCTGGACAAGAGTCATTTCTGTGACAAGGATATCCCTTGGGCCAGCCTACCATCCATCAGCCTGTAGCGAGAGGTCTTTTTCCAGTCAGCAGTTGTTGTCATTCTTACTGCTGCTCATACATTTTCTACAGCACTTTGCATTGGCCCAGGAGCTGCCTGCTGATGGGCCCAGGCAGGGCTCCAAAAGTGGGGGCGGGCCGGGAGAGAGTCAAGGAGAGCTGAGAAGGGGCTCAACCAGGGCAGCTTGGAAGCATAGGACGGACGGATGCTTGGGGGCTGAGGGAGCCTTGCAGAGGTCTGTGATATCACAGGCACTGTGGGCACAGCAAGAAATGCCCCCTGCCAGCCTGTCAGGATCAACAGGACCACAGAGAGTCAAAGCAGGCAGGGAACTTCCAGCTCACACCTACACACACACACACACACACACACACTCATTACTCCTTTCCATGTGAAGGGTCTGGATTTTCCAGTGTTCTCTCCATTGACTAATCCTGGCATGTCAAAGGGGTGTATGTATGACGGGCGGGGAGGGGGAGTGGGGGGTGATGGAAAGCTCTGCAAAGACAGCCCCATTAATGGGGCTGAGGGGAGATGGCTCACTCAGTAAAGTGCTTGCCATGCAAGCTTGAGGTGTTGGGTTCAAAACATAGCATCTGTGTAAAAAGGGGGGGCTGCCCCACATTAGCAACACCAGTTGCGTGGGAGGGATGTGGGGACAGTAGTTCTCTCTGGAGCTCCCCAGCTAGCCAGCCTCACCTAGTTAGCAAGAGACTCTGTCCCCAAAAACTAGGTAGCTAGCTCATAAGGAACAACACCCCAGATTGATCTCTGGCTTACACACACACACACACACACACACACAAATACTAGTAACATCTACTCATTGCAGACATTGCCTTTGAACCTGCTATGTGCCTGGGAAGCTCATACCACACTGGCACACATCATTGTTGCCCACATAACCTTTCCTACAATGTAGAGAGAACCTAGAAGCACTCGCTAAGGGAGGAAGCAGAGAGGCAGCAGAAGCAAGGAGGCCAGACCCTGTAGTCAAACCTGGTCCAGAGTTCTCATGTAAACAGGGTAGCTGACTGTTCTCATCAAGTCTGAGAAACAGAAAACAGTATTTTTGAGGCAGCAGAGATGCCCAGGACAGGCTGGACTCTGAAGAGAGTGGAATTCAGCCCAGCCTGGTGGAGCATGCTTGCCACCCCAGCTATTAGAGGGGCTGAGGCAGGAGGATGGAAAGTTCAAGGCCTGCCTGAACTGCAGAGTAATTTAATCACAAGGCTCACTTGGGCTGCATAGGGAGATCTATGTAAAAAGAGGGCTGGGCTGTGGCTCTTTGACAGATGGATTGCAGAGCATGTATGAGGCCGTGGGTTAACCCTCAGGACTGGAAAGAAAAGAGCAGAGTTTTGTTCCTATCTTCTGGTCTCATCTGTGGTTCTGGCCCAGACTGTATCCCTTACACCTCTGCCCTGAGAATAGCATGTCTTTCTAGGCTGGAGGTTGGCTGGGCACAGAATGGGGCTGGAAAAAAACCAGCCACCCCCAAGTGGTAGGCCTTGATTCATTGTGGCCAGCAGTGCCCTCCTCCCTGAGAATGGCTCCCTGCTCGTGTGGATATTAGGGCTGGAGCTGAGGATTCTGAAATACCCCTCCCATGCCCTCCTTACTCTGCAACCATCCCCAGCTCCCTGTCTGTAGGGGTGTTCCTCTGCTCTTCTAAATGGAGGAGTGTAAGGCCAACTTTACTGTCTCTCACCCCCTCTCTGGAATCCTGACAGGTGGTCTTGGGGCCAGTTCACCTCCTTTCTCTGCTCTTGCTGTGTGTGCCTCTCCCTCTCTGGTTCAACTCCTGTCTCAAATCTCTACTAGCCTGTGAGCACCAAAAACATTGTCTGATTTGGCTGGCTACAGTGATAACTCTACCATTCAAGAGCCTTTCTTGAGTTACTGGACATAGTGGCACAGGCTTTTAATCCTAGCACTCAGGAGCCAGAGGCAGGCCGACCTCTGAGTTCAAGGCTAGCCTGGTCTACAGAGCTAGTTTCAGAACATCTGGGGCTACATAGAGAAACCCTGTCTTGAAAAACAACAAATACACACTAGAAACTCCAAGCTTGGAACTGAGGAGTCAGAATGTTGGAGTAGGGCCTATACCTAGGTTTTAAACAAGGACCTTAATTCTGATAACCTTACCCCGGGGTCTTGTATTATCCCTAGCATACCACTGAATAGGTGCTTGCTTGCTGGGTGTTTGTTGAATGACTTCAAGATTGCTACCCATAATATAGGTCACTACCTGATCATAAGTTTCCTAAGAGGAGATGCTTGTTGGTTAGAAGTCTGCTAAACCCCTCCCCCATTTCCAGGGCGGGGGGCTGGGGGCAACCAGTAGCCGCTAAGAGAGGCTGGGCCGCTATTGGAGGTAAATTGTCCCGGCCTGGTCTCTACCTCTGGTGGGATGCTGTCCTCCGAGTCCGAGCTGTCCTCGTAGGCACTGCCACCACCTGCCTCCAGGTTCATCTGCAACAGCTGGTCGATGGTGGCGTCCACTGCACCGCTGTTGGCACGCAGCACGCACTCAATGATGTCGTAATCCATGTTAGGGAACATAGTCTTGAAGTCGTCCATGGCCTGGTTGAACTCGAGGCGGCGCACCTGACGGGCCGGCCGGCTGTTGTTGAGCTCCTGAGGGGCAGTGCTGCCATCCCCGGCCCCCTCCCCGGCCCCGCGAGCCCCAGTGGACCCGCCACCGCCACCGCTGCTGCTCCTGCGGAACAGGCTGGTCATCTTGCCAAGTCGCTGGGGGAGAATGTTTCTGCCAAGCAGATGAGTGGCTGGCCTGCGGTCCCTCCGTGGGCCACTTGCTTGCTCCACGAGCTCAAAAGACTCGCTCCTGTGCTACCTCTGTCCACAGGGATGCCACGAGGGAATGCAGGGCCCGGGCTAGGGGACAGGGGCTGGGGTGGTGGCGGCATGCGGACCTCGGCCAGGCTGTAGTTGGACCGCAGATCATCCACATCCTCGAGTCATCGTGCCACAGGGAACACCTGAAAGGAGGGACAGAGTCAGGAGCAGAAGCAAACGAACCTGAACTCTTAGGCTGTTAGGAAACAAGAGTGACCCCTACTCAGCCTAGGGAGACTTGCTTCTCTCTGTTCTCCCTCTAGCTGTCATATCTGGTCTAGTTAAGGTGCTGGGGATAGAACACAGGGGCTTTGTGCATGCTAAACACGTTAATATGTAAATAAATAGGCCTAGGAAATATATATATATATACATATTCTTTCCTATTCATTTCTTCTCTTTGTTTTCATTTTTGCTGTTGTTTTGAGATAGGGTCTCATCTAGCCCCTATTGGCTTCAAACTCCAAGAATAGCTGAGGCTGATCTTGAACTCTTTTGCTTGTTTTGTTTTGTTTCAAGACAAGGTCTCTCTGTGTAGCCTTGGCTGTCCTTGAACTCCTTTTGTATACCATGCGGTCCTCAAACTCACAGAGGTCTGACTGCCTCTGCCTTCAGCATGTTGGGATTAAAGGCGTGCATCGCCACTTCCGGCCTAGTCTTTAAGTCTTAATCCTCCTGCCTCAGCCTTCCAAGTTTGGGGTTATAGGTACATGACACCATACTCAGCTTCCCAAAACTGTCCCGACTTGCATCGTTTCTATCCCATCCCAAAGCCAGTTACCTGCCACAGTCAATCTAGCTGGTCCCCAAGGCTGGTACAAGGATAGCACAGACAGGAATAGAAGTCAAGGGCGATTAGAGACTGAAATATACACCACCCAGCCCTCTCAGAGCCAGGCATTGAAAGGGTAAACAAGGTGACACCCCTGTCAGTGCGGACAAAGGAGAGAGTGGAATGCCTGAAAGAACTCTGTTGGGCCTGGGGGTGCAGCTCACATGCAGGAAGCCCTCAGTTCAATCCCCACCACTAAATAAAACCTGATCTGGTGAGGCATCGATGTAATACCAGCACTTGGGAGGCAGACACAAGAGGATTAAGAGTTCACGGTCATCCTTGAAGTTGTTGGCCAGCCTGGACTAGAGAACTTGTCTCAAAAATCCAAAACACACATACACACACACACACACACACACACACACACACACACACACACAAAATTAAAAAAACAAACCCAAAATCTGGCTCTGAGTTTCTCCATCTTATCTCAAGAGTTAACCATTCTAGCAACTCGTAGAAAGTGGTAGGGTCTCACTGGGTAGCCATGCTGTCCTCAAGCTCACGATTCTTTCTGCCTCTGCCTCCCTAGGCAATGCCACCACATGACATGCAGCTCCTCTAGGGACATTCTTAAGCTTGGTGAGCCAAATGCAAACCTGTTTTCTAGGATGGGAGCCACGGCCTTAACTGCTGATGGAGAAACTGCCACACTCAGAGTGGCCATGCATGGACTGTCATGACAAGAAAGACAAGAACAGAGGAGAAAGGGAGGGTGTGGTAGTGGGGGCCACCTCACCCAGGACAGGGAGATCCATCAATGCCATTAACGCTGCTACTTTAGGTCAGATCTCATACTCCAGAAGTTGCTTCAAGTACCTACCACACTGAGTTCTAAACACTTTACTTCCTCCCATTCCTCAAAAAGACATGAACATTCTCAAGGAGCCCTTTTCTGGGTGCCTGCCTGTTTCTAGGGAGGTGAATTGGAGTGGACTTTAAAAACCTTTTTTTTTTTTTGGTTTTTCGAGACAGGGTTTCTCTGAATATCTCTGGCTGTCCTGGACTCGCTTTGTAGACCAGGCTGGCCTCGAACTCACAAAGATCCGCCTGCCTCTGCCTCCCAAGTGCTGGGATTAAAGGCGTGCGCCACCACCGCCCGGCAAAAAAAAACCTTTTTAAAATTACATTTAGTGTGTGTGTCCACGTGTGTGCGTGTGACATACATGTGCTATAGCACACATGTGGAAGTCAGAGGACCAGCTCGTGGGGTTAGCTCTTTCCTTCTACCACGTGGGCCCTGGGGATGAAACTCATTGGCCTTGTTGGTAAGCGCCTTTACCTGATGAGCCATCTTGTTGCATTTTGTCTGTCTGTCTATTTAGACAGGGTCTCATAGTCCAGGCTAGCCTTGAACTCACGATGTAGTTAAGGGTGGTCTTGAACTCCTGATCTTCCTGTCTTTACCATCCAAGTGCTGAAATTACAACCATATACCACCATGCCCAGCTAGTGGGTTGGATTTGAAAGTGGAAAATTGGCAGGGCGTGGTGGTGCACACCTTTAACCCCAGCACTCAGGAGACAGAAGCAGGCAGATCTCTGTGAGTTCAAGGCCAGCCTGGTTTACAGAGTGAGTTCCAGGACAGCCAGGGCTGTTACACAGAGAAACTCTGTCTGGAAAAACCTAAAAAAAAAAGAAAGAAAGAAAAAAGAAACTGGAAAGTTACAGGCACAGAGGTTCTGATAGAAAGCAGACACGGAGGTCCCTTCCTACCCCAAGAGAACTTACTTAATGAGATCATATGTCCACATCGTGTGTAGGTATTTGGTCCTTGCACATGCCACCACATGCGTGAGCACTGTGTGATTAAACCATAAATTCCACTATATCATTTCTTTTATCTACTTAATGGCACACTGTGGCCATCTTCCCACATAAGAACACAGAGACCCACCTCATCATGTTACATGCTTGAGTGGTGGCCTGTCAACTTGGTGAAGCATGACTTCCCTTCCACTCCCTCTACATCCTGCCTGCTCAGAGGAGCGAGTCACAGCCAAGAGGTCAAGACCATGTCATAAAGATGGCCTCAGATGATCAGTCCAGGCATTTGGTTGTGAGGATGATCCCAAGAAGGTTGCCAAGTGCATATGGCTTCTCCTCCCCTCCTGTTCAGCCTTACTGTAGGAGGTCTGAGCAATTCAGTGGTTTCTGTTAGGAGTGCTCCACTCTGGGAGCCTGGATGAGGCCTCTAACCTCTGGGCCACCAGGCCTCAGAAGCCAGGCCCTGATATCATTAAACATAGGGTCAGAGGCTCTGGTGAAGGCTCTTGAGAGTACAGCCACCATCCTGAGAGTACAGCCACCATCTTGAGAGTACAGCAACCATCTCCCTGCCCCTAGTGTAACTCAGCCAGAAAAATTAGAGGCCAGGCTTGTTGCTCTGCCAAGGGCAACTCCATGAAAGGAAAGAAGAAAAACGATGGCCTTACACTTATCCCATGGACCCCTTCTCACATGTCCCTTGGGTTTTGGGTCTCTGAGTGTTGAGACATCTCTGAAAGGCATTCTGGCATTTACTTTTGACTCTCCAGTAAGAATGCCTCTCCCTTTGTTGCCCAAGGCCCTCCTCTTAGGGGCTGTTTGCACTGTTTCCATACAGAGGAAACAAACTGGCCCCCAGCCTTCACCAGAATGCGGCAGACTGCCCCATGGGGCTGGAGTAGGGGGTGTGTGGCTGCACTGCCCCATGGGAAGGAGGGAGGTTATGGGGGCTCTTTCCCCACCACTGGCTATCAACCCAGAAATTCCTCCAGATCACTGAAGGATATGTGGGTTCTCCCAACACAAGCCAGGTTCTGAGCCCTAGGCAGCAGGAGACACCCCAGTTCAGGTGACCACACAAACCTGTCCCCGAAACTGTGCTCCCCCCACCCCGGTACAGTTGAAAAGACAGACAGGAGCTCAAGAACACGGAGTGAGCAATGGAAAAGCCTAGATCTTTCCACCAAGGCAGCTCTCTAGGTTTGAAGAAAGTAGTTCAGAAATGGGAAGCCAGGGCAACAGGATCTGATGGACAGCCAAGACTCAGAGACTTCCAACAGCCAGGCTGCTGCTCCTCTCTACTCCTTGCTAAACTTAAGCCAGCCTGAGGCCAGGGCTGAGATATGCTAGCAGCAGGTGAAAGAATCACCAAGTCGCACTGCCTTTTGTAACAAACCCTGCCCAAATGAAAAGTGGTTTAAACCTCATCAAAGAACGGAGGCCCGCAGCTGACGTGGGTTTATGAACTTGTGCTGGGCACTATCACAGGTCATCTTTACCAAAGTTCCTTTCATCTTTATTATAATTCTCCAACTCACCTCTACGTTACAATGAATGGCAGGAACCAGTTCAGAAAAGTCAAGTAACTTGTCCAAAAACCACACAGCTAGTGGGGTAGGTAGAAAAACCAGAGTTAGCATCCTACCTCCCAAGAGCTAAAATGCCAAGTAAGGCTTGCAGGGCTAAGAGCCAAGGAGCCTGAGAAACGCAGCCACGTGTGCCTGCATTTAGGACCCTTCCATCAAAGGAAACATGACCCAGACAGCACAGGGGAGGTCTGCTGGCACTGCCCAGACCTGGCTATGTGACCTTGGAGAGAGCAGGGTACCTCTTTGAACCCACTGCTAGTGTGGGCAAGAAAACAGGAAGGTAATCTCTGATGAGCTTGTGAAGGAGGAAGTGAATCAAACCTGCTGGGCCCGTTAGACCTCTCCCTGAGCAAACGGGTGTGGGTAACCTCAGGACCTGGAAGCAGAAACCCCATACCTGTCCTCCCCTGGGGCCCAGGGAGCCAGGCCCAGAACGGCCTGCTGCCAACCTCCAACTGGAGTATGAGAAGCTGCAAGGCCTGAGTCACTTGGAGCCTGACCCAGGGAGGTGGGCAGGCTGCCCCAGTGCGGCTCACCCAGCCTTGTCCAAGGTCAACTCAGGCAACCTCCTGCCTTAGGAAGGCTATGACTGGGTACCAGGGATGAGACAGACTAATGACTGGAGGGCTTGGCTCACATCTGATCCTAGGAAGGCTGTGTGACTGGGGAAAATGATTTTAGGTCTCTGAACCTCAGTTTCCTGTCTAGCAGAAGCAGTGTGTATGTGGGAGGAACTTATGTGGGTTCCTGGGATCGAGGGAGTCCCTGCTGAGACAGGCTGTGGTAAGTTGGTCACAGCCTTGATACCCCATGCTACTCTCCCTAAGTAAATCCTGTGGCTTTAATTATCTTCTGCCAGCCACATGCTGGCTCCTGCCCTTGAGTTTGCTACAGACATTCCCTCTAGCCCACACCTAGCCTACTATGGCCTCCACCCAGATGCCAACAGTAGCTCTTAAAGAGTGGGTCTGCCCAAGCCAGCCTGTGCCTCTTTTTGATGCACCACCTCCACCCAATCAGCTTCATGGCTGAGGTCAAAGTTTTGGGACCATCTTTAAGAGCATACCTTTCACACCCTCCATTCAATCCACAGCAATCCCCATCTTCCTTGCCTTTAAACTGTCCCTTGGGACCTGGTTGCTTCTCACCCCCTTGCTATCTCCCTGCCTCCTTGTGGACTGCATGTTATGGTGACTTGTCTTTCCTTACCCCCAAAGCCCCTGGTGGCTAGTCTTCAGACCACGTCCCAGAGCTTCACCATGACCTACCAGGCCCCTTGGGCCCTTGCCATCAAATGCGCCTTTTCAGAGCTGAGCCTGTAGCTTAGTTGATAGGATGCTGGTCTGTCATGCAGGAGGGCCTCGGTTTGGTCCAAAGCACTTTATAAACCAGGTGTGGTGGTGCCTGCCTGTAATCCCAGCACTCAGGAAATGGGGGCAGGAGGAATAAAACTTCAAGGCCATCCTCAGTTACATAGCAGGTACAAAGCCAGTGTGGGATACAAGAGACCCAGTCCAGGGAAGGAAAACAAAAAGTACATGTGTATGCCCATAAGTACATCCACAGAGACACACGCACACACGCAGACAGCTGCAGTCTCTCTAGCCACCCTGAGCAGCCCTGTGCTTGTCACTCTACCAACAGGACTACCCTCTCCTCCAGAGCCTCAGGTTCTCGAAGCACCTGCTGTGTGGTCATCCCGAAAGTCCCCATAGCTCCTGTTCTCCCTTCCTTCTGGTCCCTGTTGCATTATCAGGGGGCCTGCTCTGCCAACCCAGTCCATCTTTAATCATCTCTTGACCTTGGCCCTGCTTTGTCACCCTCTGTCACAAACACCATATACAGTCCACTTGCCGGTGACCATTCTACACCAGACCAGAGTTCCCAAGTGCAGATTTGCCATATCCAGTGTCCCAGCAGCACCCAGTACAGTCGGCCCTTGCCGGCTACATGGGCAAGCAGAGAAGCAACCAGCAGAGAAACACAGTAACCAACCATGGCATCTAAAGCCCTTTCTCCTCTGCTTTCTTACTCCCCACTACAAGCTACAAGGCTCAGAGGGAGGTTCTATGACCCAGTTTCCCATACAGAATGACTGAGGCAAGGATGCTTCGGCAACAGCTCAGGCCCCACAAGCTCTTTCTGCCTGTCTTCAGGGCCGCCTCCTTGGCATGCAATTCTGATGGCTACACCAATGTCAGCTCCAGGGGTCAGGAGATAGTGTTCCTCTACAGATGACTAGACTGCATTTTCCCCAAGCAGAAGCAGGGTCAACCTAGAAACGTGGGATTAGAACTCTGAAACCCCAGAAGGAGGTATGAGGCTGTGAACCCAGCACTTTCTTCTCCCTCTCTGGAAAGGAAGGGAGGGACTACCCCAGATCAGCTCTGCCTCCACCCACACCAGGCTTCCTCTCTGGCAGTGGCTGAGGAACGTTTGGAATATCTGGTCCACCTGCAATAGTCAGTCTTAAGGGACTCATTTCTTGCCTAGGAACCAAGCACAGCCCAGCAAGACCACCTGGCCAGGCCACTAGGTGGTGTCCCAGGGCCCAGACCACAGCTGCTCCAGGGAGAGGGCTAACCGCAGCTGCCCTCCCAGGACCTTGGTGTGCCCCACCCCATCCTGGGACTGCCTGGAGGACAGAAGAGCCACGGGATAGCACAGGCATCTTAGAAATGGGGGGCGGGGAGGGGGGTGGGGAAGTAAATGTGTGACACCACTTTCCATGCCCTGTCCTCAGCAGATGGAATTAATCCATCCAGGCATTTTTTTTTTTTTTTTGGTTTTTCGAGACAGGGTTTCTTTGTGTAGCCCTGGCTGTCCTGGCCTCACTTTGTAGACCAGGCTGGCCTCAAACTCGCAAAGATCCGCCTGCCTCTGCCTCCCAAGTGCTGGGATTAAAGGCGTGCGCCACCACCGCCCGGCCCACCCAGGCATTTTGTCTTCCAGTGCCAACCTAAACTGGGGACCCTGAGCAGTCAGTGCTGTGGCAGAGCCTCCAGGTAAGCCCATGAAACTTGAAAGGTGGCATCTGCAACCTGCCCACCAGGAGAAGAAGTGGGCCCCAGGCTGAGTGCTTCAGCGAGACTCCAGGATACCAGGGCCAGAGGGGTCAGAATGAGGTCATGTGTAAACATGGCTAAGTCCCCGGGAAACCTTAAGTGGGTGAGGCAGTGTGAACCGAGAAGCTGGGCCCCCGGGCAGCTGCATCCTCATTCAATTGTCACCTCGGACACCGTGGGGATGGGTGTAGGGCAAGTCTGCCGAGTTCTAAGGCTTCTGAACTGAAGAGGCTAGAAAAGGAAGGAGAGGGAGGTGGGCGAGCAGGAGGCAGAAGCTACCAGGGGTGTGTGAGTGTGCGCGGGCGGGTGTGTGTGCAGCCAAGCACCCTGGGGAGGAGGGGCCGCACTGACAGAGCCGCCTTGTCCTCCGGCCTCTGTACAGGCTTGTTTTCTTCCCAAGCTATTAATGTCGCTGTAGCTTCAAAAGCCGGGTGACCTTTAAATGCCGAGCCTTCTGCTCCCGCCCAAGGCTCGGAAACGGCTTAATGGATACTCAGCCCCAATAGTCACAGCTGCTGGGACGATAACAAAGCCTGCCTCTTTCCCAGAGCCCCTAGAACTTCAGGGCAACCACCCACACCTGTGCCCATTCTCTAACCCTGGCACAGTGGCCAGAGCAAGAGGCCAGGTTGGACATGGGGAAGAGGAGGGAAACCTGGTGTGTGGGGGGAACACTGTTGCCACACCCTGCTGTGTGACCAGGGTTGGCCCCTAACCTCTCTGTGTTAGCCATCTCTTTCTCACCTGTTAAACTTTAGGATTTTAAAAAAGAGTGCTGGAGGGGGTAAAAGGGGAGGCAGTGGGGAGTGAGGGCGTGGGCTGAGATGGCTCAGTTGTTAAGTGGGCTGGCTGCTCTTGCAGAGGACCGGAGTTCAGTTCCCAGCACCTATTAGCTGGCTCACAACCACCTGAAACCCAGTTCCTAGGGATCCAAAATCCTCTTCTGGACTCGGTCGGCACCTGCATAAACATGGTATACACCCAGGTGCACACACACATATATACACATAAATAAAAATAAATTTAAACAATAAATAAGTCTTAAAAAAAAAAAGACTCTCAAGCTCTTTGCTAGGAAGAGACATGGTTTCCAAGCTACACAGCTAACAGAGGTGAGAAGTTAGAGGGCCATACCCAGGACACTACTCCTTCACAGCCCCACCTTCTATCTGAGTGAATCTGTAAGACTAGGGCATTGAAAATATTTTCTGTTACTGTTTTGTTTTGTTTAACTCTTTAAAACATATTAAGAAGCCGGGCAGTGGTGGCGCACACCTTTAATCCCAGCACTTGGGAGGCAGAGGCAGGAGGATCTTTGTGAGTTTGAGGCCAGCCTGGTCTACAAAGCGAGTCCAGGACAGCCAGAGATATTCAGAGAAACCCTGTCTCGAAAAACCAAAAAAAAAAAAAAAACATATTAAGAAGAAAAGTGGGGCCGGGCGGTGGTGGCGCACGCCTTTAATCCCAGCACTTGGGAGGCAGAGGCTGGTGGATCTCTGTGAGTTCGAGGCCAGCCTGGTCTACAAAGCGAGTCCAGGACAGCCAGAGCTGTTACACAGAGAAACCCTGTCTCAGAAAAAAAAAAAAAAAAAAAAGAAGAAAAGTGGGGGTAGAGACACAAAGGGGAGGAGAACTTTCCCTCATTCTTCCCTCTCTTGGATCAACATAGTGACCAAGTCTGTAGCCAAATTATATGAGGATGAGGCACCAGGGCAAAAGGCTCCAAGGGAGGTTAATGTCCCTCCCCCATGGGCAGATCTGGCCCTAGATCCTCAGCCCTTAGGATACAATCCTTCATCCCTGTCCTGACACTTAGAGGCCATAAAAGGCGCCCAGAGGAGTCCTGCTCTGCTTCCAACTTCCATGACTGTAGACCAATCTCCTCAGGCGTTCATAACACAACCAGTTCCTGTGTTAAGCTCATGGGTGGCTCATATCTGGAACCCCAGGAGAAAAGCTAAATGGGCTACCCTGGGAGAACTCAGGATCAAAACAGAAAACAGGTGCATGCCTTTAATCCTGGCACTCAGGGGCAGAGGATTAGATCTCTGCCAGTTCAAGGCCAGCCTGATCTTCACCGTGAAACCTTGTCTCAAAATAAACAAATAATAAATAAATAATAAGGCCGGTGAGGTGGCTCAGTGGGTGCAGGAACTTACCACCACCCCTAACATCCTGAGTTCTATCTCAGGGATCCACATGGTAGAAGTGAACTGATTTGTCCTCAGATTGTCCTCTGACCTCCATATGTGTGCTTCAGGAAGCTTAAGCACACATACACACAGTAAAAATAAACAAATGAAATGTAATAACAAACAATATGTTTTTTTTTTAAAAGATTTATTTATTATGTATACAGTGTTCTGTCTGCAGGTATATCGGCAGGCCAGAAGAGGGCACCAGATTTCATTATAGATGGTTGTGAGCCACCATGTGGTTGCTGGGAATTGAACTCATGACCTCTGGAAGAGCAGCCAGTGCTCTTAACCGCTGAGCCATCTCTCCAGCCCCAAACAATATGTTTTTATTTATTTATTTATTTATTTTTATTTTTATTTTTTTGGTTTTTCGAGACAGGGTTTCTCTGTGTAACAGCTCTGGCTGTCCTGGTCTCACTTTTGTAGACCAGGCTGGCCTCGAACTCACAGAGATCCGCCTGCCTCTGCCTCCCAAGTGCTGGAATTAAAGGCGTGCGCCACCACCACCCGGCACAATATTTTTTTTTTTTTTTCGAGACAGGGTTTCTCTGTGTAGCTCTGGCTGTCCTGGACTCGCTTTGTAGACCAGGCTGTCCTCGAACTCACAGAGATCCGCCTGCCTCTGCCTCCCGAGTGCTGGGATTAAAGGCGTGCGCCACCACCGCCCGGCTGGCACAATATGTTTTTAAAGCCAGGTGTTCACACCTGCAATCCCAACACTAAGGTTGTATCAGGCAGATCTCTGTGAGTTCAAGGCCAGCCTGGCCTACATAGTGAGTTACAGGCCAGTCAGGACTACATAGTGAGACCCTGTCTCAAACAAATGACAACAAAGGCAGGCAGCCATAGCCACAATGGCTAAAGCCCAGTGCCTCGCCACGCAGCATGGGGAGGGCCTCGTGTGTGTTAATGCTCTCTGCATGCCTAAGCCGTAACCGCTCTCCTGCCAGATCTCTCTGATGGCATAGATAGAAAGGCAGGCTACAGAGAGGGAAACACCTGTTCAAGGTCACACGGCTAAGTGGCCACGCTGAAATCTGAACCCAAGCTGTCTGATTCCAGATTCAACACAACATCCGTCAGGCTGGAGAGCCACTCTGTTCCCTGGCACAGAGCAGGGAATGGGCACACAGCAAGGACTCTGGAAGGGGGGGGTGGTGGCATTGAATCCTAGGATGCAAACTAACCCTGGAGGAGCAGAGTCCTGCTGGATGAGGGGTCTTCCAGTCATGCAGTAGTGCTCACAGCCAGGGAGCGGGAGCAAGGGAAGAGTGGTCTGAAGGTAAAGTTGCACCAGAAGAACAGAAAGCTTGCAAAAGACAGTTTCCTTACAAAACCCCTATTCCTCATCCCACCAAAGCTGTCAAGTTGCCTGAGTAACAAACAGACTGTTTGCTACCAAAACCTGGGCGGGTTAGGGAATATTTCCACAACAGTTTTTCCCTCTATCAACAAACTCCACCAGCTCAGCCAACAGTTTAACGTTGAGCTGGGGAGCTGAAACCTCATTGGGTGGAGAGGGGGCTGCTCCCCACTCCACCCAAGGGACCAGCAGGGACATGTACGTGCCTGGGATCAAGTGAAACAGTCCAGACCCAGACCTGGAGAAGGGGCCACCAGCAACCAGCTCAGGTGCAGGGCCAGGAAGCTGGTCCAGCTCCAGGAGTGAGCTCATGCTGGCGTAGGCCCAACAGTTTGGATAGAAGAACCTGCAAAGTCTATAGATGAGCTCTGGAGTCTGGAGAACGGCAGGGGCTAGCTCCACAGTCAGCCCTCTACAATGAGCATGCCTGGAAAACCTAGGCCAAGAAAGATGGGGGGAGGGGAGCAGGTGCTCGGCTCAGGAAAGCAGAGAAAAGCGTAAGGAATGAAAGGTCCCAAACCCAGTTTCTACTGGGCACACTGATACACATTGCACTCCTACCCACTGATTCACAAATTCCACCTTACGGAGTGAACGTCCCTACACTTCAGTTTGAACCTGTGCCCCATATGGACAGAAAGCTGAGCCTTCGATGACTGTAGATGATCAGAACTCCTAGAAATGTCCTCCAAGGAGGCTGGTGAAATGAGGATATGAGTGCTCTGTCTGCATGCACACCTACACACCAGAAGAGGGCACCAGATCCCATTACAGATGGCTGGGAGCCACCATGTGGTGCTGGGAATTGAACTCAGGACCTCTAGAAAAGCAGCCAGTGCTCTTTATCACTGAGCCATCTCTCCAGGCCTCAATCTCTTTTTTGCTCAAGACTTAAAGGAACAGTAAAAGCACCCGTGAGTTTAGTCATGATACTGTAGCATGCTGTGGAAGGGATTGGGAGGGTGAATGTGTGCACATGTGTATGGAGAGGGGCCCAGAGCTGTAAGTTTTTGTATGCTTTCAAAATATTCATTCGTGTTCATTTATTAATTTGAAAATATGCAAAGAGCCCTAAGAGCTTCAAAAGACTAGCAGCACTAGCAGTGATTTTTCAAGTTCATTTTGTGTATGTGTACTATCTACAATGGCCATCAGTTGTTTATTTTGATGTTAAAATTGAACCCAGGACTTCAGGCCTGATAAGCTTGTACTCTGTCAGCAGCCACAATCCTGTCCCCTTGAGCTACTTCTTCTTTGATAACTATGATACAAGCACCTATGAATGCCTGCTATGGACAGGCACTTGCTAAGCGCCTGCCATGTATTATCTCCCCAAGTCAGCATAGTAAAACCATCACTGTACCCATTTTACAGATAAGGAAACTCAGAGAGATTAACTACTTACATAGGCTCACACAGTGGTGGAATCAGAACCTGAATCAACCACAAAAATCTGGCCCCAAAGTTCATGTTTTGCTATCTCCAACCTGCTATGTGAACTGAGGAGGACCTTAAACTTCTTTTCTTTTTTCTTTTTTGTTTTTGTTTTTTTGAGACAGTTTCTCTGTACAGCTCTGGCTGTCCTGGACTCGCTTTGCAGACCAAGCTGATCTTGAACTCACAGAGATTTACCTGCCTCTGCCTCCAGAGTGCTGGGATTAAAGGTGTGCACCTCTATTCACCCTACCTTTACCTCTGAAATGCTGAGAATATAGGTGTGTACTGCCAAGCCCATTTTATGCTGGGCTGAGGATTACTGACCTTCCTGCATGGTAGCCGAGCACTCCACCAACCGACCTGCTATATCCGCCACCCCTATACTGGTCTGGTCTCTCTAATTAAAAGAAAACAACAGCAACAGAAGACAGCAATGATAGAAAAGGCCTTAAGAAGAAAGCCAGCCCAGAGCAGGTCGGGCTTTAAGAATGGAAGGCATAGCTCAGCATGGTGGATCGTGCCTTTAAGCACAGCACTCCAGAGGCAAATGCAGGCAGATCTCTGTGGGTGTGAGACCAGCCTGATCTACAGAGCAAGTTCCAGGACAGCCAGGGCTACACAGAGAAACCCTGTCTTGAAAAAAATAAAAACCACAACAACAAAAAAACAACAAACAAGCCGGGCGGTGGTGGCGCACGCCTTTAATCCCAGCACTTGGGAGGCAGAGGCAGGCGGATCTTTGTGAGTTCGAGGCCAGCCTGGTCTACAAAGTGAGTCCAGGACAGCCAAGGATACACAGAGAAACCCTGTCTCGAAAAAACAAAAAAAAAAAAAAAAACAACAAACAAAAGGAATGGCAGCTTTAGACCGCCCCCCCCCCTACCAGCTGGGATTGCTTACACAGACTTTCTTCTGGAACAGCTTGAGCACCCCACTACCATCACGCATTTCCCCTGCACACCAACCCTGGTTAGGGACCCTCTCATTCCTAGCAGAGGACAGCAAGTGAAAAATGAAGGCCCAGTGGGCAATGGAGGTGTCCCAGTCCCCAGCACTGTGGAGGCAGGACCGTGGCTTGAGGGCCTGATGTGGTTGGTGCAACTGTGCTGGGCTGGAATAGGAGGCCAAAGAGCAAAGGTATCAAGTGTGGAGTTCCAGCGTAGCTGCGGCAGCTCTGATTCTGCTGCTGTCTGGGTGACTTGCATCTCTCAGCAAGTCTGTAAAACAAGGAGACCTACATCTCTCGCGTGGGACTTCTGAGGGGTACTCCCAGAGAACTGGGCAGATATAGGACTTGCATACTCCAGTGCTAGCTAGCTACACAGCAGGGACAGAGTCAGAGACAGCTTGTGATCTTGGGCCCAATCCAGCTCTGAAGTAGAACTGTGTGTAGCACATCCCTCAGGATGGAGGATCCTGCAACCCTCAGGGAGCTGGGCTCACAGTCCCTCTGCCCAGACCTGAACCCCACAGAAGTTTGTAAAGATAGAGTAACTGGAATATTACTACCCCAGCTGGGGTGGCCCAGGCTTTCTGCCTACTAAGACTGGAGATTGGCTCCCAGGGAGCTTGCCCTCTAGGGAGGGGTTTTCATGCTCTGGGAGACGGCCCACAGGCTGCAGGGCACTCAGAAACACTGCTTAGGCAGCCCAGGAATGACAGGTCAAGCTGAGGTACAGAGGCTAGAACAGGGGTGCCTGGCCTGTGGCTGAACTTCAAAGGAACAGGCAGCAGAGAGGGTCACACACACACACACCCTAGCCGGGACACTGTCAGAAATTCCACCCAGAGAGGCCCCACACAGATGGCCAATGGAGATTGTTTAGAGCAAAAGCCAGCTACTTCCCTAGCCACTGGCTGCTCCCTACCCTCCTTGGTCCCTACCCTACTTGGTCCCTCCTCCCTCCATAGTCCAGTAGTTGTAGGGCTCCTGTTCCACGGTTGGGGGCACCCAGCATTCCTCCTCACCAGAAAACCTCAGTCACCCCCATCAAACAAGTATGACCTGAAGTCCCTCTGGTCACATCAGTGACAACCTCACGTGATCACTTCTAGAAGGTACAAGTGGCCAAAGGTCAGAGGCTGAAGAGGCTAGACTCGGGTCTTAGACTCCTGAGCTAGGCCTTTCCCTGAACACACTCCAGTCCCCTCAACATACAGCCCACAGGCCTGTGTGTGCTAACAGGGCTTTCTCACTGCCACACTCACCAGCGTACTTAAGCCATACCACTTGCTTATTCCAGGCCAAGAGTCACGGGCAGACACACTCTTCAGGGCTTTTTTCTAGACCCTTCTCACTCAGCCCAGGTGCTTGGTCTGCTCTCCTCTCACCCAGCTCTGAAGCTTGTTTAAAATTATACACACATCTACCCCATGGGTACCACTAGTCCTCTTACTGCCTGATGCCAGGGGCACCACTTTCCCTTCACCAGGCTGGTGGCAGGGCCCCCTGCACCCCCTCCCCCAGCTACCGTCTGTGTCTGTCATGTTTACAGCATTGGTGGGGTCAGGCTGGCCTGACTTGGAGTAGAACTGGCAGAACCAGGCAGTAGCCTGTCCAGCCAAGGCTCTGCTTACTGACAGCTTGCAAGCCCAGCTCCTGGCAGGACTCTAGGGAAGGGCCTCTGGCCAGCTGGGCTTGTAGTTCTGTCTCTCAAATTGATAGTCAGGGAAGGGGCAGGACCTCCTAGGAGTCCTTCGACCAGCCCCTCCTTTGCCTCCCAAGAAAGTGCAGGGTCCCTGGTCACTTCTACTTCCAGAAAATGAATAGCAACCATCTCTGTTTGGTCGGACCACTGGAAACCCCTGGGATGCACAGGTGCGGGTGGGGAATGGATCAGGGCCAGGGAAAGACACCATGTGCTAGTGACACCCCACAGCGCCACCTCTGCAGAAGGTTGTTGCATCCCAGTCCCCCAGAGCCAGAAGGACCTGGACGCTTTCGTTGGTCACAGAACCAGAGCCCCTTTCCCTCCACTGAAACAGTAGGAATTCATCAGTATGCCCAGCAATTACTCACGATCCAGAACCTGTCAATGGGCGCCTGCTTGGCAGACCTTCCTTCTGCATCCTGTCATTGGAGCCTCATGACAATGTAGCCGATAGAACATGGCCTTGCACTTCACTCCAGCCAGTTCACAGATGTGAGCACTGAGTCAGCTGTGCGCTGCTACAAGCTGTCCAGAACTGGGTCAAATCTAACCAGCCTCGACTCACAGGGCAGAAAAGAGAGTGCCAAGTGTCCTAGCAGTGTGGTCACCTGCATTATGCATTAAAGCCAGGCAAGGGGCTGGTGCTATGACTCAGCTGGTGGCATGCACAGAGCCCCAGGCCCCAAGCTTAAGCCTTATTAGTACTTCACAAAACAGGCATGGTGGTGTGCACCTGTATTACCGTTACTACAGAAGTAGAGGCAGGGGGTTTAAAAGTTCAAAATCATCCTTAGCTACGTAGCAGTTCAAGACCAGCTTGGCCTACATGAGACCTTTTCTCAGAACTAGCTAACTAGCTAACCGACTAAAGCTTGGCTCCGCCTCCTTGAACTGGCTTCAAGGACCGCACATGCTCCTTTCTGCAGGCCTGGGAAGCAAATGCTCTTTATATTCTAGCAGCGTCTGCAGAGACAGAGCATGTCAGTCACTGTCATCAGATGTCCCTAGAGGTTTGCTAAGAACACATTCTCCACCCTGCTATTAAATCAGAACTGCTGGGAGTGTGTGTCCAGGGACCCTGCACTTTCACAAGCTCCCGGTCATTCTGATCTGCGCTGTCTTAAAGGGTAGTGCAGTTTGGAGACTTTAATGGTGGTTTTAGCACCATCACTACGAGGCCAAGTGGCCTTGGGCAAGTCGATTTACTTTTTGGATCCCCTGTGGAAGATGGGCAGGGAAGACCATATGAGCTCTGAGAGCCCTTCCATGTCTGCATATCTCTGTGGGCTCAGATGGTTCGCATGTGTATGAAGTTAGTGTTGAGGACTACTAGGTCCACATACATTGAAGGCTCATTACAAAGAGTTCCTGTCGGGTTGATTTAGGAAAATCTGCAGAAACAGCTTATCTCTGGCTCCAAGCCCTCAACAAATGGCTTTTGGATTATCCACACCCTCTCCCTCCTCCCCTGAACATCCATTTTCTTCATTCCAGCTCCGGCCCAGAGCCAACCAGGATTCTGTAAACACTGGGTCTGCACACCTGGGCTAAGTCAACAGTCATCTAACAAAAGCTGCCAAATGGCTTCACAAGTCAGAACGTGCATAGACTCTGTCTCTCATGGGAAGCAGCAGCCTGGGCTGTGTGGACATGAGATTCCCCCAGCACAGGACAAAACCAAAGTGCAGAGAATACAAATGGGTTGCAAGGTTATCCAGACATTACAAAGAGAGTATGAGGAGCAGCCAGCAGCTGCTAGAACCTTCTAGAAGCAGTGAGACATTTCTCAGTCCTTGAATCCTTTCATAACCACCACTAAAATAGGATGTAGGAAACCAGGTATGGTGGCCCATGCCTTTAATCCCAGCACTCAGGAGGCAGAGGCAGACCTCCATGAGTTCAAGGCCAGCCTCGTTTAAGTGGAGAGTTCTAGGTCAGCCAGGGCTACATGGTGAGGGGCCTGTCTCAAACAAAGAAACAACATCGGCAGAACACCCACCGGTGTAGAGGCTGTGGTGATGGCTCAGCTGGTACAGTGGTGACCCCGCAAGCATGAGGGGCTAATGTTGATCCCCAGAACCCCAATTCTGTAGCCAGGCGTGATGACTCACACTTTTCCTCCCAGCACTTGGGAGGCAGAGGCAGGTAGATCTCTATGAGTTCTACATGGAGGGTTCTAAGACAGAGCTACACGGAAAGACTGCCTCAAAAAAAATGGATCTGGCCTGTGGTTGTAATCCTAGAACGGGGCTGGGGCTAGGGTACAGACAGGTAGATCCCTGGGGCTCCCTGGCTAGCCTAGCATGCTTAGTGAGTTACAGTCCACTGAAAGCAAAGACCTTGTCTCAGAAGAAAACAAAAAAGCATTGTCCCCTAGCTTCTATGTGCACATGCACGTGTGTGTGCGTGCACACACACACACACACACACACACACACACACACACACGCACGCACAAAGGAGAATGACACAACACTGTATACTCAGCTAGTGACCAAGCGTTGCTTGCTGATGACCATTTTTCAAATCTATGAGTCCTTAGCAGAGTAGCTTTGGGGAACAGAGGAAGCCCTGAGTGTGTGAAAATGTAGGTGAACGTGAGCTGTTGACATGAGTCAGCCATGTCAACGACCAAAGCCTCAAACTCACCGGAAACTGGCAAAGCCTCCCTGCCCCGGGAGGCCCAGAGGGCAAAGCCGTCCTCTGGTCCAAGTGCAAATGTTCATGGTATATGCAAAAAAAATGTCTGCAGTTGCTTTCCTTCCTGTGCCGCCTACTTATAGCCCGAAGGCTGTTCCCTCACAGAGACTGCTCCTGCCGAGGCTAGCTAAACCTGCCTCCTTGATTTGGCTGCAAGCAATAACCCTGCCTCCCTGTTCAACTGTATATAACAAACATGCTGAGCTTCCTGGGTGCTGAGAAATGACAGCACTATCCACCACGGGAAGCTGAATTCAGATTCATACTGCTCTTCATCTGCAGTGAGCCTGTGCAAACAAAATCGCTGAAGTGGGGAGGGGCTGCAAAGCAGGCTCAGATGTCAAGAGCACATCCTGTTCTTACAGAAGGCCTGAGGTCAGTTCCCAGCACCTACATCACAACAGCCTGTAACTCCAACTCCAGGTAACCCAACACCTCTGGCTTCAGGAACCTGCAATCCTGTGCACATACCCATACGCAGATATACAGATAAATAATTTTTTTTTTTTTTGGTTTTTTGAGACAGGGTTTCTCTGTGTATCCTTGGCTGTCCTGGACTCACTTTGTAGACCAGGCTGGCCTTGAACTCACAAAGATTCGCCTGCCTCTGCCTCCCAAGTGCTGGGATTAAAGGCGTGCGCCACCACCGCCCGGCCAGATACATAATTTTTAAACATTTTTTTTTTTAAATCATTAAAAAATATGTAAAGGGAAGTTCAAAGAGGAAAGAAGAGAATGAAATGGAAACCCAGCTTCCAGAGTGAGCAACATCTGTGGATTATACCAGGATCTGCTAATCCTTGTTATTTAAGAAATCCAGAGTAAATCACCGCCATTCTGACCATTCCCACTGCCCTGAATGAGTGTGCTTTGCATACATGAAGCACTTAATAGTTTGCAACACTAGAAGAAAGTCCATGAGCCCTTTGCATCAGTCAGGCTCCAGGCTAGCCATTGGGACTCTTCACAGTACCCCTAGGGCATGAAAACTGTTATTTGCATGTAGGGAAACTGAGGCACATGGTAATTCAATAGTTTGTCTAAGGTCTCAGAGCCAGGGAGCAACCAGGTCACACTCCTACTTAAAATAACAAAACTCTGTATCTCTGTCGGAGGCAAAGGGGATCACTGGCCGAGGAGGGCTGGGGACATGGAGTGATCTGGCAACAGTGTCCCCTCCAGTCCTCCTGGAGCAGAAGATAAGAGATTGTGGGCAATGTTGAGTGTGTAGCTGCAGTGGGAGGGCAGGGAACAGGGGCAAGGGTGGACGAGAAATGGGGTGTCCCAGTTCATAAGTATTTCTACCATCGTGGGCCCAAGCTCTAGTGCTGTCTAAAGCAGGGCTTCCCTGATCCGGTCTGTGTTCTCTTCACATATTACTACTATAGTCACATTTCCACCCCGACAGTGCAAGTCAGGCTAGGAGAGAGGAAATGACCACACTTGAAAATCATTAACATGCAGGGCTAAGCTGAGGGCTTTGTTCTTGAGCAAGGACTGTATAGCATTTTACTTTCAGAAAGGAGCTGGGAGGGTGTGGCATGCCCAGAGTTGCACAATGAAAACACAGGTCCCCTGTGGAAGTTGGCATAGACAGGACACCTTTAAAATAGAGGCAGACCAGGCATAGTGGCATACACCACTAATCCCAGCACTCAAGAGGCACAGAGAGGCATGAGGTCAGCCTGGGCTATACTGTGAAATCCCATCTCAGAAAAGCCAAGGGCAAGGAGTGTAGCTATGTATAGAAAGCTTGTCTAGCATGTACATTGTACACAGTTCTGGCTTTTATTCCCAGTACTGACTGTTTAAAAGGCACCAGCAAGCCATCGGCGCTAGAGCATACAGAGCAGGTACAGACACAGAGCAAGTGTGTACAGACCAGGCCAACTCCACACCTTTTTCAATCAGAGAGCCCTCAGGGTAGAAGCAGGGCTTCCACGTCAGGAGGTGCCAAGCCACCACTATAAGGAAGAATCTCAAGCCAGTAGAGTGAAGGAACTGGTATTCTTGAGTTGGAGGATACCCTCCCTCAGCCTCCATCGTCCCTCTGTAGGAAGGCTGCTTATCTGTGTACCAGCATTCCTAAAGAAGACATTCCTCTTCCAAACATACAGGTATCACACTCCACCCCCTTCTTTTCTCAGACCAGAAGAAAACACCCACAAGAGTCCTCACGGGTACCCGAGGCCCTGGAACTGCAACTGAGGCAGCTTGCTAGTGCTGTGGCTGTCCCCCTCAGTCACACTTTCTCCCTGTGTGGTGCTACATGCCTGTGATTCCCTACAGCTGGAAGATGCAGGCAGGAGGATCAGGAGTTCAAGGTCACTCTCAGCTACAAATCAAGTTCCAGGCTAGTTAACATCTCGACTAGGAGAAGAAGAAAAAGGAGGATGAGGAAGAGGCACCTGCCACCAAGCCTGACAACCTGAGTTCAATCCTCGGGTTGAACATGATGAAAGGAGAGAGAGCCAACTTCCAGTTCCCAAAAGTTGTTCTCTGACCACTCATGTGCCAAGACACACCCTACCCCTACCCCCCCTCCCTGCAGCTGCTGAACATACAGTAAATAACTAAATAAATCTAATAATCAAATTCCTTTTCAGAGACAATCAACAACAAAAAACCAAAGAATCACATCTCAGCCACCAGCCCTGGTAGGAAAGACATGAGGTGCAGTTAATTCTGAGGAAGGAAGGAATATGATTACTTGGGAGAAAAGTCAGTGAACAAGGGGGGAAGGGGTTCTTAAAAAATGCAATGCAAAAAAAAAAAAAAAAAACTCAAGAAAACAGGCTTCATTTGGGGCATGGTGGTGCATGTTTGTAATCACAGCTACTTAGCAAGTTCGAAGCCTGCCTGGATTACATGAAATCCTAACTCAGACAGATTTTGACCCACCCCCATAAACGTTTGAACTGTGACTGTCCACAGGCCCTAGGGTCACCCATTAGCCCACTCCCCACTCCACCTTGCAGGGTCCCCCTGTAGGTAAGGACTTCACTCTGCTTCTGCCTACACTCATGAGAGCTTAGCCCTGAAGTCCTGAAGGAAATTAGACGTAAGACCCTTGCCTTTGTCAATGACAAAATAAAAGGCTTTCTAGGGCATTGCCTTCCTTTGAGGATCCTCTCATTCTCAGGTACCACTCCCCTCCTCTCAGCTACCCCATCCTCTTATCCTGCTCCCTAGAATCTTCAGGGAGGCAGCAAAAGACAGAGAACAATCAGTGGGCTTGTTTAGGGACAGTGTTCCCTCAGCATTCTGGACGCCCAGTGTGAGCAGGCCACCCACCAGGTCTCACTCACCCTCCCCCCTAAAGCGGCTGTGTTTGTAAAGGGCTTTCCGGGGCAGGAAGCAATAAACAGAGTCAAGGGGCCAAGACACGGGGGGCTGATTACTCGGTTTATAGATTTTCCAGGCCTCTGTGTCCTCTCTCCCAGCAGCTGCCCAGGGCTCTGCAGAGAAAGGTGCTGGCAAATGACTGGCCCTTGGCTTCCCAGGTGGCCCTTTGCCAGCCCTAACTAGGTCTTGCTAAGCATGTGAAGGGACTATGTGCCTTGGAGCCCCCCCTCCAAGCTATCATAGTGAATACCCTTCCCCCAATACTCCTATAGCTTAGTGTGCTAATAGCTACAGCTTCACATGCACTTGTGTCTGTGTGCACTCAAACACATATGCACCCCCACACACACACACCCCAGCCTGCTGCTCACCTCCCGACTCAGGCTGAGTTCCTTGCTGAAGTGAAACCTGGTATTCCCAGAGAAGAGGGTGGCCTGACCCGTCTGCCAATTCCTGAGGCCAGGTGGGTGGCCCTCCTGCACAAGTGCCCACACAGCTCTGCTTTCTTGAGCAGCACTGGGAACAATTTAGGAAAAGCTGAGACTGTGGGAAGGTGGCTGTGGGACCCTGGCTTCCCCATACAGGCTGCAATCTGGCAGAGCATGTGTAAACAGAGGAATCACTTCTTATCTCTTTTTTTTTTTTTTTAAAGATTTATTTATTAGCCTGGTGGTGGTGGCGCACGCCTTTAATCCCAGCACTTGGGAGGCAGAGGCAGGCAGATCTTTGCGAGTTCGAGGCCAGCC
This sequence comes from Lophiomys imhausi, assembly GCA_907164525.1. Taxonomy (NCBI): domain Eukaryota; kingdom Metazoa; phylum Chordata; class Mammalia; order Rodentia; family Muridae; genus Lophiomys; species Lophiomys imhausi. Next base: position 7,614,127 of record CAJQZJ010001558.1, read on the forward strand.
TGGTCTACAAAGCGAGTCCAGGACAGCCAGAGCTGTTAAACAGAGAAACCCTGTCTTGAAAAACCAAAAAAAAAAAAAAAAAAAAAGATTTATTTATTATGTATACAGTGTTCTGTCTGCAGGTATATCGGCAGGCCAGAAGAGGTCACCAGATTTCATTATGGATGGTTGTGAGCCACCATGTGGTTGCTGGGAATTGAACTCATGACCTCTGGAAGAGCAGCCAGTGCTCTTAACTGCTGAGCCATCTCTCCAGCCCACTTCTTATCTCTTAATGGCAGCAACTAATAAATAACAAGGGGTGCTGCCATTCAAAGCCACCACCTTGATTTATTTGTATTTTTATTTATTCATCAAAAGTTTGGTTTTTGGTTTTTGAGACAGGGTTTTCTTTGTATAACAGCCCTGGCTGTCCTGGAACTTGCTTTGTAGACCAGGCTGTCCTCAAACTCACAGAGATTCATCTGCCTCTGCTTCCAGTGTCCTGGGACTACAGACATGTGCCATGATTTTAAAATTTTTAATACAGATCCTCAGGTAGCCCAGACTGGCTTCAAACTTGCTATGTAGCCAAAGGTAACTGATCTTCTTCCTTCAATTACTTGAGAACTGGGATCATAGGTGTGTGTGCACCATCACGCCAGGCTCCTCCCATTATTTCTGTAGTTTAAAAGGATTTAAAAATATTAAATCCAATATCAGTAGGAATATAAGATGGTTCGATGGGGCAAAGAAATTGGTAGAGCTTCAAAAAATGGAAAACAAAATTCTCATGTGATCCAATCATTCTGCTCATGGGTGAATGCACAAAAGAACTGAAACGGGTACAAACAGGCCATTCACACACAACCACACGCACACACACAACCACACACACAACCACAGGCACACACACTCACAACCACAGGCACACACAACCACAGGCACACACACACACAACCACACGCACACACAACCACAGGCACACACACACACAACCACAGGCACACACAACCACAGGCACACACAACCACACGCACACACACAACCACACACACAACCACAGGCACACACACACACAACCACACACACACACAACCACAGGCACACACACACACAACCACAGGCACACACAACCACAGGCACACACAACCACACGCACACACACACCCACACACACACCCACAGGCACACACACACACAACCACACACACACACAACCACAGGCACACACACACACAACCACAGGCACACACACGCACTCTCTCTCAAAACAAAATTCTCATGTGATCCAATCATTCTGCTCATGGGTGAATGCACAAAAGAACTGAAACGGGTACAAACAGGCCATTCACACACACACACACACACACACACACACACACACAACCACAGGCACACACACTCACTCTCTCTCTCAAGCACAACAATGGAACATTACTCAACTAGAGATTTTGATATATACTCTAATATGCATGAACCTTGAAAATAAAATGTTAAATAAAAATAAGCCAAACCTGAAGGACAAATAGTATGTGGTTTGACTCCCTTGAGATGCCTAGAACAGGCAAATTGAGAGGTTTTCCGGGTCTCCGGGACTGGAGAGTTGTCTAATGAGCACAGAGTTGCTCTTTGGATAATGATAAGGTTCTAGAAATGGGCAGAGGTGACAACTGAACAACAGAGCAAGTATACTAAGTGCCACAGAGTTGTGTCTTAGAAAATGGTTAATGAGGCTGAGGATGCAGCTCGGTGGGCAGAGTGCTTGCCACGTGCATGAAGCCCTGGGTTGGATCCCCAGCATTGTGAAAACCAGGTGTAGTGATCTACACCTGGAACCCCAGTGCATGGGAATTGAAAGCAGGAGGGTCAGAAGTTTGAGGTCATCCTCAGCTACACTGCAAGTTTGAGGCAAGCCTAGGCTACATGAGATCTAACTCAACAACAACAGCAATAACAATAAAACAAAAACAAACCAAACAAACAAAGGGCCAGAGAGATGTGTTGGTGGATAAAGGCATTTGTCGTCAAGCCTGACTACCTGAGTTTGATCCTGGAGGCCACATAATGGAAGGAAAGAACTGACTCTTGCAAGTCGTTCTCTGACCCCTACACACTTTTGGGGTCACACACACACACACACACACACACACACACACAGAGAAGAGAATCCTGCATACTCGGGTAGAATGAGCCGCTAGTTTTAGAGAACAGGGAACCAGGAACAGAAGGGAGCACTACTACTACTTGGGTAATTCAGAAATCAGCACACAGGAAATCCCGGCTAACATAGAGGGGCTCTGTCCCCATCTGCACAGAGTGGGCTGGGATACAAAGGCACTCCTGTTGACGAGAACCCTTCACATGCCCTACAGAGTCCCACATGCCACCCGGCTGGGGCAGACAGACATTCGGGATTGCTGGGATGTGATATACTAGGAGATTTTAAAAGTCTGTATGCAGAAAAAAAAAAAAAAAAAGGATGTATCTGGGAACCTTGGACAGAAGGAAATCTGGTATAGGAAGAAAAGGGCAACAGCCTGGCCTGAGAGGTCAATCAATGGGCATCCACCTAGAGGCTACTGGGGCAGGCATAGAACACTCATTCAGAGGACAAGGGTGGCAGAATGCTTCCAGGCTCCAGGCGTGGGAATAAGAGGAAGGACCCATCTGGTAAATACAGATGCTCCTCGATGCTGGAGCTGAATCCTGATAAGCCCACCGTGGACTGAAAACACCCTAAGTCCCAAACGCATTTCAATCACCTACCTTCCAGAAACCATAGTGCTGTACTCCCCAGAGCTTAAAACACTCATGCTAGCCTACAGCGGGGCAAAGGAATCTGACACAGACCCTGCTTTATACTGGGTGCTGACAATCCTGTGTAACGTGTTGAATGGCACACGGAAAGTGAGACACAGGCCTGCTGCATGGGTACACTTTCACCCCATCATGAACTAGAAAAGTCCAAGGCAGAACCACCAAAAGTGGGCCTGTCTGTACCCCCGTGCACTTCTAGCCACTTGCCCTCCTCCCATCTTGCTCAAAAAACCATACGCATCTATAAAACATGGGGGTGTCTTGCAGAAGACCAAAATCTCTCTTACTTGAGGCCAAAACTTTGGATCCACAATGGTGTCAGCAGGGCTGGGCACTCTCATAACTGGGCCGTACAAAGGTGGACTGTCACCCAGCGGTGAACTATAAACAGACTCTGGTTCCTCTTTCCTAGAGGGAATGCCTAAGAGAGCCTGGCCTTGCCTGTGGGATGCCACGCTCTGAGGCCTGGGACTGCCCAAGGCAGACTTGCTGGAGCATGGTTTCCTGCTTGCCTATCTCTGTCACACAAGGACAAGGAGAGGTGGGGGGGGGGGGGGGGCGTTTGTGGTCAGTGGCAGCTCTGCTTCACTTGAGATAAGATTTCAACAGGGAACTTTAATAAAACTACACTGTCTCCAGAGAATCCTGTTGTCAGGTAACATTTGTTCCTCTGTGTGTGTGTGTGTGTGTGTGTGTGTGTGTGTGCGCAAGCATAAGGGGTGGGCAACCAGTTCTGAAGATTTCTGACATGACCCTATGGCCTTCTAAGAAACCCATTTCTAGAATTTTCCTGTCCAAAAAGGTAGTCACTACTCACGTGTGGCAATAGACAGTTCTATTTAAATTTAAATTAAATGAGATCAAACCAGCACTCCCTCAGTGCATAAACCAGTGCTTTCTCTCTCTCTCTCTCTCTCTCTCTCTCTCTCTCTCTCTCTTTCTCTTGTGTGTTTGTGTGGGGGCTCACATGTGTGCACATGACTGGGGAGGCCCAAGGGTTGATGTCAAGTGCTTCCTTGATCACTGCCCCCACCTTACATATTACAGTAAGTTCTCTAACTTGAACCCAGAGTTTGCTGGTCCAACCGTCAGTCTATCTAGCCAGCACACCCTGGGGATTCCATGTCTCTGTCTCCCAAGCTCTGGGATTTCTACCCACCCAGCGTTCATGTGGGTGCTCGGGATCTGGACTCTGATTCTCACACTCGTGCTGACATCCCTGTGGTCATGGGCCATCGTGCTGAACAATACACACGTTAGGGCATTTCCACAGGGTGTTCCCTTAGGCATCCCTGTTCTAGAACCCAGAGAAAAAGCCCAGCTCCTGAACAAAACCTTGATTTACTCTACCGTGAGTGATCTATCCCAGTTATCAGGGGCAGACAGAGGACTATGGGTAGCTATCTCCAAGGACAGCCTTCCTGTCCCCTGTGTCCTTCCACCACGGGTGACCCAAGCCTCATCCTAGATCAAAACTTTGGCCGGCTCCTCGGAAACCTTATACCTAGGCAGAGGGAAACAGAAGCCCAGAGGAAGTGTGAGAATCAGAAAAAGCTTTCAGCTAGCCTTAGGGTGTTGGGGAGGTGTCTTAGTACCATCTCCCACTGTTCCTCTCTTGGGAGTGCCTGGGCATGGCCCTGCCTTCTCCAGTACAGTGGGGCAGGAGGACGACTGTGGGATATGTGCTTAAGATCACACACAGACACCACGCGCACGCACACACACAAGCCAAGGAACCCATGATCAGGAGAAGTAAATGAAGGTTAAAAAAAAAAAGTCAACCCAGTTGACCTACAAATCTGCATATTCCATGCTGGCAATGGACTGGGGGATGGGAGGCTAAGGAGACAAAACACCAAATGCTGGCACAAAGGAAGATAAAGACCCTGTGAGCCCAAGTCTGTTCAAGGACCCTGAGCAGGCATCTTTTTCATTTTGCTTTTTTTTTTTTTGAAGGCTGGGAATTGAGGCAGGTTCTCAAGTAGCCTGTGAGATCTCATGAACTCACTATGTCACTGGGAGGGCCCCTGAACTTCTGATCCTCCTGCCTACACTTTCCAAGTGCTGGCATCTGTGTTCTATACCACGACACCCAGTTTATGTAGTGCTGGGGAATCAAACATAAGGCTTTGTGCATGACAGACAAGCTCTGTACCAACTGAACCACCTCCCCAGCCCCTCAACTCTAAAAACATTTTTATTACATTTATTGTGACTATGTGCATGTGCTGTGGGACGCATGTGACTGTCAGAGAACAACTTGTGGAAGTCAGTTCTCTTCCACTCTGTGGGCTGGGGGATCAAACGCAGGTTGTCAGGCTTGGTGGCAACACCTTCTGAGCTATCTCAGCAGACTATGAGGCAACTTGCCACCCCCTCAACCTCTTAAAAATTAAATAGATACAGAAAACTGCAAAAACATGTAAGTTAATGAATTATCATACAGCAAACTACCCATGTCAAGAAACAAAACTGCATGGGCTGGAGAGACGGCTCAGTGGTTAAGAGGACCCGCGTTCAGTTCCGAGTACACACATTGTGGTTCACAACAATCTGTAACTCCAGTCCCGGGGAATCCAATGCCTTCTTTTGGCATTTTTGGGCACTGCATGCATGTGGTACACAGACACATACATGCCAGCAAAGTACCCACTCACATAAAACAAAATAAAATCTCTTTTAAAAAGATTTATTTATTATGTATACAGTATTTGGCCTGCATATATGCCTGCAGGCCAGAAAAGGGCACCAGATCTCATTATAGATGGTTGTGAGCCACCATGTGGTTGCTGGGAATTGAACTCAGAACCTCTGGAAGAACATCCAGTGCTCTTAACCTCTGAGCCATCTCTCCAGCCCAAAACAAAAATCTTTAAAAAGAAAAGTAGTAAAACTGCAGCTGCTCCTGAGCCCTCTGCATGCATCACAACTTGGCTCCTGACTTCCTTGCATCTGTCAGTCAAATGTAGATCCCAGGATAGAGTGCTTTATCCCTTCTGTATGTATGCTCCTTTTCTGTGGGGAGGGTACAGGAAGAGAGCTGTATTTCAGTCTTTCCATTGGTTGCTTTGCCTATTTGCTTGCTTGCTTGCTTGACCCAGGGTCACCTTTAGTCCATGCTAGCTTTGAATTCAATATGTAGTTAAGGCTGGTCTTGAACTTCCGATCCTCCTGTCTTGCAAGTACTGGGTTACCACGTGGTAGATGCCACTATGTCCAACTTCATTATTTGCTTTTTTTGTTTTTGTTTTTTGAGGGTTTTTTTGTTTTGTTTTGTTTTGTTTGTTTGTTTGAGACAGGGTTTCTCTGTGTAGCCCTGGCTGTCCTGGACTCGCTTTGTAGACCAGACTGGCCTCGAACTCACAGAGATCCGCCTGCCTCTGCCTCCCAAGTGTTGGGATTAAAGGCGTGCACCACCTCACCCGGCTTTATCATTTGTTTTTAAGTCCATTTTAATTTGATGCTTCCATCTCTTTTCTTCTTTATTTATTTATTTATTTATTTATTTATTTTTCGGTTTTTCGAGACAAGGTTTCTCTGTGTAGCCCTGGCTGTCCTGGACTCACTTTGTAGACCAGGCTGGCCTCGAACTCACAAAGATCCGCCTGCCTCTGCCTCCCAAGTGCTGGGATTAAAGGTGTGCGCCACCACCGCCCGGCTTATCATTTGTTTTTAAGTCCATTTTAATTTGATGCTTCCATCTCTTTTCTTCTTTATAATCTGTGTGTTGAAGAGGCTGGCTGCTGAGCCTCTAGGTAGGGTAGCCTCTACCCTACCTCTCCCTGAGCCCACAGCTCGTGAAAACATCCTGGATTTGGTCCCCAGCCCAACCACAAAAATAACTAGCCAAACAAATGCAGTAAAATAAACATTTAAAACGCATTAGGAAAAAAACTCTTTCTTCACAGAGACTCAGCATTACAGAACACAGGTTATGGCAGAAACCCACAGAAAACACTCTGTGAGGAATCCTTCCAAATACAGCCAAATGGCCCCCACCCCCAGGCCCTGAGACTGATGCACATACAACCCTGGCCTGACATGCAGGGGTGGGTACCCATTAGCAGGCACATGCAGTTGTGGTCATACAGTCATGTAACCATAGTGAGGGTTTGGCTGCTGGCTGTGGACTCCATTGTTCCTCAGCTAAGCCACCCTGCACTAGAGGACAGGATTTATGAACAAACATTATCAGAAGAACAGATGTCCAGGCAGGCAGGCAAAAGCAAATGGGAACAATGGCTGGGACAACACAGGCCTGGGTCTCAATAAAGAGAGAGAAATCCTAATCAAAAGGCTTCGTACATCGAAGAGTAAACCAGGCCAAACTTCTTCACACATCTGGGGCTTCATTCAGAGCCTCAGGCCTTCTGCCCAGTGGGTTTTTTAAGCAGGCCAAAGAGACCAGATTCTGGGAGACAGGTTGGTTTCTCCTGGACCCTGAACAACTTTCAGTTTTTGTGACTGAGTTTCACTATCTGCCAATATTATTACTAAGAAAAAAAAATAGTAAAGCAAAAAACATGGAGTGACAATGATTCCCTTTGGTAGAAAAAGAGGAGAGATTAAAACACAAGCCACAGGCATGGTGGTGTAAACAAGAATCCCAGCACTCAGCAGCCGGAGACAAGAAGAACGCAGGTTGGGCTGGAGAGACAACTCCGTAGTTAATCCGCATGTGCAGCTCCTGCTGAGGATCCGGGTTTGATTGCCAGCACCCGCGTGGTGGTGGTGACATAACCATGTGTAACTCCAGCTCCGGGGAATCCGATGCCTATTCTGACCTTCTGACCTCTGTGGGCACCAGGTGTGCATCTGGTGCACATGCATGTACCCAGGCACACACACACAGAGAAAACAAACAAACAAGAGAACAAGTTTGAGGCTTGGTTTAGTCTTCATAATAAGACTGTCTCAAAACAAAACAGAAGTTCCAGGCTAGTCTGGTCTACAGAGTGAGTTCCAGGATAGCCAGGGCTACACAGAGAAACCCTATCTCGAAAAACCAAAATAAGTAAGTAAGTAAGTAAATAAATAAATAAATAAAGCAGAGGCTGAAGAGATGGCTCAGCAGTTAAGAGCATTTGTTCTTTTCAGAGGAACCAGGCTCAATTCCCAGCACCCTCACGGTGCCTCACAACATCTATAACTCCAGCTCCAGGAGATCCAATGTTCTCTTCTGACTTCCACAAGTACCAGATTTAGAAGCAGTGTGCAGACATACATGCAAGCAAAACACTTAAACCCACCATAATAAATAAATAAACCTAAGACATATAAAACAGCAACAACAGCTAAGGTAGGGGCATTCTGGCCAGCTCAAAAATCAACCTAGGCTACATGGTGAGTTCCATCCTAGCCTGGGCTACAAGAGACCCTACAAAACAAATAAACAAAAAAGACAATAATGCCCAAGAAGTAAAGGAAAGAAACTCCAAGGGACTTGGGCAGCAATCATCATCACCACAGGCCTCCCTGGCATAGGAATGACACCTAAAAGGTTGTCAGAGTGTCCTGTGTACACTCATCCCTGCCCTGAAGGGCCTAAGTAACTTAAGAAGGTTTAGGGGATTTTCCAGGCCACGATAGCTAACAGATATTAGCCTAGAGGACGGTAACAGAGGGGCGAGGACCCACTCAGCCTTTCTAGGTGCCTGAAGATGTCCCTTAGCCCAGGGGGGCTTTACTCAGGAGAGGCTGAAAAGAAAAAAAAAAAAAGCAGGAGGTCTCAGTGGTATAAAAGGCAGGAAATAACATCTACTCACACTCTGCTGGCGTAATTGAAAATGGACCATATGCCAGGTACTTGGCAAGGTGCGTCTCATAGTCTTTATTTGATTTTCACAACAATCCAATGAGGCAACTACTGCTCTCCTTCTTTAACCAACAGGAAACTCAGACACTGGAAGGAGAGAAGCCGAGGAGGCAGCCCTCAAACACTGGGTGTGTTTGGCCAAGGCTGAGAAGAGATTTCCCGGTCTTTGAGGAAAGCCTGGGGGATATACTTACTCTTTATTAGCTCTCTTTCTTAAAGATGGAACAAAATAAAAAGAATTTAGGATAGATTCCAGAAGCGATGTTAGAGGGTTGAGTTTACTTCTCAGGATAAACCTGGGACAGCTACAGCTTCAAGTGGCCACTCTGCAGGCAATAACCTAATTGCTGCCTAACCCATGTAGAGGTCTCTTCCGGCAATGTGGCCCCACCTCCAATCTTAAGGGAAGCTTTTGAAAAATGCGAAAACTGAGTTCACATGCATCCTTTGCTAAACTTAACAAGCAGATGGTCCAAAAGGTGAAATATTAAAATGAAGTCTTTTTAAAATAAATAAGGCAGGTTTTGCTGATTTAATCACCCAGGTAGGGGGCTTGGACTAACTACATTGAAGTTAGCACCTGAGTTCCTACTAAAAGCTGACCCAACCAGTGCACCTGTTGGTTAGCGATGTTCACCACACCCACGCAAAGAGGACAGGCAGGCAGAAAGCTCACAGCTCCCATGGGGAGCTCCTTGCTACCGGGCTGCCCTCCCCTGCCTGAAACACTGAAGGATTCTCAGGACCCAAAGCAGACCCTGGCTACCCAGAGGCACTTGAGCTTTGGCCTGGAACAGAAGGTCCCTGTCAGGTTGTCATGAGCAGGGAAGACAGAACACACTGGACGGTGGGAGACAGGGAATAGGTGGCTCTGGGGGGGGGGGGGGGGGATTGAAGGGCTGCATGTTAATCAAGATGTTCCTTGGAGAGAGGCTCCCATTTTGAATGTCACTAGTTTGAACCAAACAGAATTCACTCTTGATCCTAGAACAGACAAAAACAAAAAACAAAAACTGTAGTTACCCAGAAGTGGGTTTTCTTTAGGGCAAATGCAGTTCTGCTACTAAAAGCCCTACTTTCTCCCCAGTTCTAAGCTTCTCCAATCTCTTAGAAGCCAAGGCCTAGAAAGGCCAAAGGCCTTCAAGGTCACACCAAAGAAGCCCGGCTGGTGCCAGCAAGCTGACCCCTACTAGGAACCCACCCCAGGTGGCCTGCAGCTGCCCCTGAGAATACAGACAACCTGGGGAGGGGGGCATTTATGAGTCACTGCATACCCTAAGGCATCCCGATGGCCTCATGAGGCAGAAGGGACCCTGCATGGACAGAGCAGCAGCCATGCTGTGAGATGATTGGCTAGAAGACTAATCGCTGAAACCCCCCCCCCCCCCCCCCCATCACAAGGCCCCTTGTCAGTCCCTGGGATGAGTTCACCTCCCCCTTTGATCCCAAAGAGGGGAGGAGGTTGGGAGCATTGATTCACCCAAAGCAAAAGCAACACAAAGGCTGCACCTGTTTCCATGGAGACGTGATTGACTAAGCAAAGGAACAAAACACAGAGCAAGAAACACAAGCCCGTCACCACCTTCCGGGCCAGCGTGATCGATGTTGGCGGGCCAGTGCCCCGACCGGAAGGCAGCGGAAGGATGAAAGGGGATAGGCAGATCTAGAAGCACACGGAGAGCCCTTTCAGTTGGCCCTCACAGGGCCCCCAGGCAAACAAACTGCCTGCCCGGCCCGGACCCCTGAGAAAAACCTGAACAGAAATCCCAAGTGAGAGATTCTTCTCTTCACAAAGGGATTCTTTGCTTGACAAAGGAATTCCTGGAAGCCACATGGCAGGGGTTGGGAGGCCGACACTTTCTTTCTGAGGAGCCTGGAGGGACTGAGGGAGTAACTTCCAGTAGCAAGTTTATAAAAAAAAAAAAAAAGAAGAAGATAAAATCCCCAAGGGGGAGGAGACAGAAGGAGGGCACAGGACAATGCTTATAAAACATCTGCTGGGAGAGGCCCACATACTGCCAGAGGACGTGACAGAAAGAACACAGGGAACAAAGAACAGGGCAGGCAGCAGCAGGTGTCTTAGGACCCTGAGGGGTGGGTGCATGGACGCTCACTCTCCAAGCATTAAAGTTAGATGAAGAGGAAATGTGGGCCACAGGTCTTATCTCCCCATGGACAAGGACAAGATGCCCTCAAGATGTGGAGGTCAAAAGATGCCAACAGTATGTTCTGCAGATGGCAGGGGCTCCAGTGCACAATTCAGACCCCTTAGCTTGTTCTCTCTCTCCCTCCCTTCCTGTGTGTGTGTGTGTGTGTGTGTGTGTGTGTGTGTGTGTGTGTGTGTGTGTGTGTGTGTGTCTAGGCCACAGGCCACTCCATACCTTACTTTTTGAGGCAGTCTCTCACTGAACCTGGAGACCAGCAAAGTCCAGGGACCCTCATGTCTCTACCCACCCAGCAGTGGGATTACAGGTGCACACTGTGCCCTGCTGTTTAGGTGGGTGCTGGGGATCTGAACTCGGGTCCTCATGGTTGTGTGGCAAGCACTATCCCAACTGAAACAGCCCTTCCCAGCCCTTCGGCTTGCTCTTGATGTTCATCAGGTGAAACGTGCTAAGCGCCCACTTTTCACATGTTATCACGTTGGGAAGAAGACAAAGCTGGCTACCAACCTATCCTTGGAGAGTCTCCCCAGGACTTCACAGAGCTGGGCCTTTTCCTGTCTATAATTCCTACAGAGGGAAAAAACAACAACCTAAGGACAGTAACAAAAAGATTCCCTGAGCATGCTGTGCCGGCCAGACACCAAGGAACCATTGACTCCCACATCCTCTCCACCACCCCACGAGGGAGCCATCCATTATCCTCTCAGGAAGCAGGCAGAGGGAGGAGAGAAATGTCCGGGCAAGAGGCAAAGCCCATCTTCGAACACAACTCTGGCCAGCTGCAGGACCTGTGGACAATGACTGCCACACACCTGCCACATCAGCCTTCTTCCGCAGAGACCAAGGGTGAGTGCAGTCAAGGACCGCCCACCCCAAGGCACCTGTGCCTGGGGTGCCTCCCTTGGGAAGGGTGGCTGCTCCGTGGCAACGTTGCTATTCTGGGCTCAGTTTGCCACGCTGTAGCAAGGACACATCATTACACGTGATTAGATGAAATGTGACACACATCCAAGGTGTCAATCAGGCAGTGAGTAGACCGAGTCCCAGCCCCTCAGCAAACTTCCCAGAGGCGGTCTGGGATGTACAGGGCGGTCCTCACAGAGCGAGCACCTAGGTGATGTCTCTGGAACTGGAGTTGAATGAACATCCCACCGGGAATATCTGAGGAGCTGTGAGGGAACTCCCAAGGATGCTCAGATATATGTCCATGCCTTCCAGGGTGTCAGTTTCTGCCTGACGCCTTTCCTGCTGAACACCAGCTGAGCTTGAAGCTTCTGTCCTCATGATGCCCCCCCCCAAACATACTTTACCCCATCTATCTAAAGAGACAAGCACTGTCCTACAAGGCTGTCCTACAGGGGAGTCCCAGAGAGACAGAATGTCCTTAGGACCCAGAGAAGGTGGTTGGCTGATTTCCTTTGTATCTTATCTAACCACCTGCTTACTTTAGGTAGACTTGGGAAGCAAGGACTCTGACCCAAGGACATTTGGCTAACAAAATTCCTTGAATAAGGACATTGAGGGGCCATGGAAATGGCTCAGTCGGTAAAATGTTTGCCTTTGTAAGCATTCCCTGTTCAATTCCCTGGGTTCTCTCTGTCTCTCTTCTCTCTCATTTTCTCTGTCTGTCTTTCTCTCTGTTTCTTAGTCTCTCTGTTTGTCTCTGTCTCTCTCTCTTTCACACGCATGCTTGTGAATGCTCGAACGTGCATGTGCACGCTTGTACACACACGCGCGCACACACACACACACACACACACACACACACACACACACACACAGAGCCAGGTGTTTGTAATCTCTTCTGAGAGGATCAAGATGAGCAGATCCCTGAGCCAGGGGCCAGGCATCCTAGCCATACAGCAACAGTCTCAGGTCATAGTGAAGGAGCTTGTCTTACAAAAAGAAAAAAAAAGGTGCATAGCACCTGAGAATGACACCCAAGGTTAACCCTTTGGCCTCCACATGCACTGATACATACACAGCAATAATGATGAAAACGGAATCAGACTTTTCCTGGCCTGTCTCACCATGAGATCCAGTTTGGCAGTTGGGAATTACTGCAGACCCTTCCCAACACTGCCTGGGCTGAATCTGCCATGCTACAGATTTGACCAAAATACACCTGAATCAAGAACATGGTATGTAAGAAGTCCGTTTAAAGTTACAACACATTTTGAAGTATGTGGGAAATCCATGGGTTCTCAAAATTTATTTGGAGTCTGCTGATGTTCCCCCAAACCATGCTAAAGGGTGCTAGCCCCTCGTGACAGACTCAGTGGGTGTGGATGCAACTGGGTGGAAAGGCAGTGGAGCAGAAAAGGAAACACCAGACCTGGGCCTGAGTGTATGTTTGCTTCTTGGCTTCTTAGTATGTGGATGTGGCTGTTACTCAACATTCCTGGGCCTCAGTTTCCCCATAAGAGTATGAGTGCAATGCCCTACAAGGTCTATTCAAACTTGTAATAATGATGGCGGCAATGACCTTTAAGGAGCAATAGAGGGTGCCATCACAGACAGCCCCACACAGTAGCCAGCCAGCAAGTCTCTTCTGCTCAAACAGTAGCCAGGCAGCAAGCTTCTTCTGCCTAGCTTGGACCACTTTATGCTGTGTCTCTAGACAATATCAATAACTAATATTTATTGAACCAGGCACTGCACTAAGTGTTTCACAGGCTTGGTTCATTTTGTTTTCACAGTGATTCATGAGGCAGATGTCTTTTTTTTTTTAAAAAGAACAGTGTCAGCCGGTCGGTGGTGGCGCACGCCTTTAATCCCAGCACTTGGGAGGCAGAGGCAGGCGGATCTTTGTGAGTTCGAGGCCAGCCTGGTCTACAAAGCGAGTCCAGGACAGCCAGAGCTGTTAAACAGAGAAACCCTGTCTCGAAAAACCAAAAAAAGAAAAAAAGAACAGTGTCTCTGTGTGTAGCCCTTCTGCCCTGGAACTATATAGACCATGTTGGCCTCTGCCTCCCTGGTGCTGGGATTACAGATGTGTGACACCACGCCTGGCTGCAGGTGGCATTCTTATTCCCAACTCAGAGGCACAGAAGCTTGTGTGCTTGCTTTGCAAGATCAGCTAGCAACTAAGGGCCCAGTGGGTCTCTGAGCCCAAGATGTAAAGAGGCTCTCTACTCACACTGCAGTCCTCAGCCAGCAGAGGATCCCAGAACTCAATCCAAACCCACTGGACTTTGGCAAAGTCTGAGGGCTGGAGACTTGCAGCTGTAAACTGTAAGTCCAGCTGGTTAACCATCCTGGCTTTATCTTGCTGAAGTAACATTAGAATGTTTGCTTTTCTCTGTGTGTGTGTGTGTGTGTGTGTGTGTGCGCACGCGCACACACACACACACACACACACACACACACACAGCCAGCAATAAAATAAAGAAAGATGGAGATGGTTAGGGATTAGAACTTTAAAAAGATCCATCAGTGACACATTTGAAATGCAAAAAGGGTTAGGAAGACATCTTTGGCTTGTCAGTGGTTTCCTCTGAGGAGTGGGATGGGATAGGGAAGGGGGGGTCAGAGGAGATTATACCCTCCTTTTTTTGGCAACAGGGTCTCACTATGTAGCCTGGGCTGCCCTGAAATTCACTATGTAGATAAAGCTGGACTTGAATTTAAAGATCCTTCTGCTTCTGTTTCCCAAGCGCTAGGATTAAAAGTGTTCACTACCACACCTGGCAAATTTGCCATTTTAAATGAAAATTACATAGTTGTATCTTGCTGATAGGATTAAAAAGAAAACCATACGGGTCAATGGTGACACATGTCTTTAATCTCAGCTCTCGGAAGGCAGAGGTAGGCGGATCTCTGAGTTCAAGGCCAGTCTGGTCTACAAGCTACAGCATTAGTTCTAGGACGCCAGGGCTACACAGAGAAACCCTGCCCCAAAAAGCCAAAACAAACAAAAATATCAGATAAGGAGCATGGTTCAAAACATTACAAGAAAGGGCTAGTTTCAGGTGTTTGGTCCATTTGCTTTGTGCTTCATATCTGGCCTCTCTGTAGACTCTCAGGTCCTCCAAGGTCCTGTTTTGAGGTTTGGCCACCATCCCTGACACAGTTCCCTAGCTACTAGGAGCAGTTGACAACTGAGGGTTATTTAGTTCCCTTCTCCTAATGCCTTGTTTCCCATTTCTCATCTTAGAACTCAGATTGGTGTAGTTTACCTCCCATGGCCTCCGTTATCTCGAATGAAGACAGGGAGAACTCCAACACCTTTGGAGGTTTGAAATGGAGATGACAGACAAGAATACAGTTCTTTGTGTGTATACAGTAGGAGCTTAACACAGTACTGCCACTTTCATGTCTTCCTAAGGCAAAGGTCTACATCGGTTCCCTGGCCCAAGTAAACATTAGAATTGCCTAAGGAACATTTCACTACCCAACACACACACACACACACACACACACACACACACACACACACACACCTTTCTTCCCCTACTCCTCTTTGAAAAATTACATTATTTATTTATTTAGCATGTGGTGGTGGTGTCATGTCCCATAGGTGGAGGTCAGGACAATTTGCAGGAGTTGGTTCTCTCTTCCCACCACGTGGATCCTTCAGGTTACACTCAGGTGGTGAAGCTTGGTGGCAGGTACCTTTACCCATTGAGTTGCCTCAGCAAACCCCGGCCTGAACTCCCCCTGGTCATTTCCACTCCCCTTGCAGGGATGATAAGCCTGCCTGCCACATATGACTTTTTTCTCTCTTTAATACCAATGCCAGATCTTATCCTTTCTCAGAGGATGAGTGTGGGTCCTAGGAAACCAGTACATTTTGAAAGAGCAGTCTAGGAGATTCTGATGTGCACCCATGGCTCAGAACTGTGGTCTACCTCAGCATCTCAGCTTTTAATATCTACCTGAATCTCTTGGAAGTCTTCCTAGGACGCAGGTTCTGACTCAGCACATTTGGTGTGAAACCCAGGATTCGGGCGTTTCCAATTATGGCCAAAGCAATGTTAATGCAGCTGGCCCACGGCCTCGGAAGAATGGCCCCCCCAAACGCCAGGTCACGGGCAGATGGCTAGAAACCTCACAGCATTTGTCTCCTCTGCAGCCTTGCAGCTCTACCCAGGCAGGCAGGAAACTAGTGCCTCCTAGAAGCAGTGAAGGACATGACCTCAGTCAGATTGAGGCACAAAGATCAAGAACTAAAGCTTGTCCCCAGATGACTCTGTCTTCAGCTTCCTGTTGGCTTTTTGGCCACAAGTGTGGTCACAAAGACACCAGCAAATGAGTAGAGGCTCTTCCCTGTGTTCATAGAGTCACTTTTCTCAAGAGAGCAAGGGAGTAGTGAGAGGGAAGGAGCCCTGGTTACTTTCACTTGGATGAGTGGGGTGGAGACCACTACCTGCCTTGGCAGGATGTCCCAGCCACAGAGAGCTGGAGGAGCAATAGGAGCTCCAGCAAGCCAGAGCCCTCCCACCGTCAAGCAAGAAAGCTGCCTGGCTGGGGCTGCTCTGATGAAGAAGACATAGCTGAAAAGTCGCTCTGAGCTTGGCGTTGGGACACACATCTTTACTCCCAGCACTTGGGAGGCAGAGGCAGGCAGGTCTCTGTGAGTAGGGGGCCAGGCTGGTTTACATAGGGAGTTCCAGGACAGCCAGAGCTGCATAAAAACCAAAACCAAAACAAAACAAGACCAAAGGAAAAAAGAGGAAGTATGAACCAGGAGCATCACGAAATGCTGGATGTTCAGCCCAGGTCAAGCAACCTGACAGAAATACTTTCATTTGATCCTCACATCGACTTTGCCAGTCTGATACTTCTGCTTTCGTGAACACACTAGGAAACTGAGGCTCAAGTAGTAAGTGACAAGGGAACTTACAGAGGACAGACCCAGGATGGAATCTGGTCCTGTTGAACTCCTCCTACTCAGAATTTTTAAATCTCTCAGTGGCTGAATTTACTGCTTCACTAGAGTAGAGAAGAAAAGGAAAAAGTATACAGAACTCAACAGAGCCAGAAGGGGCTTATTATAATTATTAATAAACATCATCACCATCAAGTGTAACTAAAAGAAAAGGCAGGTATCTAGTCCATGGAGTCTCCTGTAGCCCACTTTGTCTAAAACAGTGGTTCTCAACCTTCCCAAGACTGCGACCCTTTAATACAGTTCCTCATGTTGTGATAACCCCCCCCACACACACCATAAAATTATTCCGTTTCTACTTCATAACCGTAATTTTGCTGCTGTTATGAACCATAATGCAAATATCTGATATGCAGGATATCTGATATGCAGGATATCTGATATGCAACCCCCCAAAGGGATGGAGACTGACATGTTGAGAACCGCTGTTCTAGAAAGATGGGCAGCACCTGGTCACTCCACGGTGGCTCCCAAAGAATCTTTGGAAGAAGAGCTTGTCTGCAAGAGCCAAGTTACCAATAGTCCAAGGAAGACTATGGAGGAAGTCGGAGCACTGGGTCACTGGTACCTCAGCACCACGTCAGGCAAGTCAGAGCACTGTGTCACTGGTACCTCAGCACCACGCCAGGCTCATGGCTGAAAATGAGGCTCAATCCATGAGTTGACAGACCCCAGAGCCAACCAGAACTTGTACCCTATCACTCTACCCCAGTACAAGCCATGAGAAGCTTCTACAGGTAAATGTGTGTCTGAGTTTACAGACTATGGAGCTGAGGGCTTAAACCAGAAACTCCCAGCCCAGCCCTGTACTTAGCAGGCCCCTCTTCCTAGAACCTTGGCAAGAAGGGACTTTGACAAAAGGCCTGGTCCTACATTAATATTATGTCCACAGAACCCAACAAAGAGTTCCCAATTTCACTCTATGAAATTTTTACTTTAAGTAAAAATGAGTTTGGGACCAATAGTAAGCAATGGTCTGATCAGAGGATAAAAGATTTTTACCACCATTAGAATAATGTTTTTAAAACTATTCCAGCAAGGTGACTCAGTAGGTAAAGGCACTTTGCTACCCAACTTGATGACCTGAATTTGATTCCTGCAACCCACGTGGTTGGGGGAGAGAACACACTACTATTGCCAAGTTGTCCTCTGGCTTCTACACTCACCCCATGGCATGCATACACACAAATAAAGAAATAGATAAATGTAAAAACATTTTAGTTATGCCATTTCATTTTGAATCTGGCTTTAATCTATATATGAGCATTTATTGGGTTAGGATGCAGTATTTTCTGCTTTTTTTTTCTTCAATTACTCATGCAACTATAGCGGGCTAAGCAGACCTCATTCTAGCTTAAATCAGCTAAGACCTGTTGGGATACTACCAACCTCTAAGCAGTTGTCCACAGCAAGGGGCTGGGCAGGCACAGGTGTGACTCAGGGGCCCTGAGGCCTGTTGTTGAAATACCTTCCCAAGGGACTTAAAACCTTCAGGGAACAACAGAAGAGTGGTCTCTTTTCAAATGTTCTAAAGGAATTTGGCAAAAGACTTGTCGCCCAACAGTACAGTCTGGTGTTCTGCCCCCAGGCAGGGGCTGATGGCCCTCCACTACACAGAAACATGAAAGAGACAACTTTCACAGGGGCTGAAAGGCCTTGGGGACACACCCATGTGAGAATGACAGGTCCCTAAGCCATCTGCAAATGTGAGGAAGAATGGAGGTCAAAAAGAGGGAGGAACTCCAGCAGCTGTCCCCAATGAGGTCTAAATGGGGGATGCGGGTGCTGAACCTCCTGAGAGAAGCCTGATATTGCTACCAAGGAGGATCCTGGGCAGGGCTGCTTGCTCTTGGGTGCCTGCACATTATGCCTATGGCTCTTGGGTGCCTGCACATTATGCCTATGGCTGCCTCAGGGACAGTAAGAGGACTGGAGCTGAGGGAGGGACTGAGTTTCCTCCAACTGGTCCAGCTTCAAGTCTTTATCACAGGGGCAGGACTCTATGCTAGGAGCCAAGTTAGGAGCCTTTGGATCATGAGGAGGCTACAGGATCTCTTTCCTGGATTTTAAAGACCTGAGTAGCTAATCTAGATAGCCCCTAGAGTGAGAAAAAGGTACTGTCCTGGTCCCTTGAAGGTGAGGAGAGACAAAGTCAAGTAGGGAAGTGAGAAAGAGAAGTTCTTGCCAGCTGGTACACAGCTGTAATCCCAATACTTGAAAAGCAAGGGGAGCAGTAAGGGGACTCGTTCAAGGTCAGGCTGGGTTACACAGTGAGATTCTGATTCTCTCTCTCTCTCTCTCTCTCTCTATATATATATATATATATATATATATATATATATATATATATATACCCTCTGTGCTGAGGGAAGATGGTCTAGTAACACTAAGAATGCGTGATAAAGCTTCAAACAATCATTTTTCAGATTTACCTAAAAGTATATATAATACTGATAATAAGATATATATGCATGTGTATATTATACACCTGTATATATAGCTTAATTGAAGTTATGCCTCCTGGGCTGACAATGCTCCCCACAAGAGCCAAAAAGTTTCTAGCAAAAGCCCCAGTACCAACCATGAGAAACTCCAACTCAAGTTGCTGGTCAGGGTAATCCGAGTGATTCCCAAAACAATGAAGGCTGTTGCTGTTGCCCTTTGTTACCTCTCAAAGGTTGAAGGTAAGTTCCTATTGCTGAAGACACCACACACTTCAGGCACAGGATTCACACCAGATCTACCCTGAAAGTCTCTTTTCTGTATTCTAGCTTCCATAGTACCAGGTGCTATGCAAGCTGCCAAGGGAGAGAAGCACTCAGTAGTCTTATCCAGCTGTGATGCCTAAAAACCACAATAATGACCACATGGCAAGATAGCCCTAAACATACAACAGTGACACTCATATCTAGGCAGTAACCAACAGCTATCTAATTAGACTAAAGCCTGCTCAACAGGAGGGAAATCATTCCTGGTACTAGAAACCTAGCCACATACTTCAGGCTAATGAGGTCATGAATCTTAAGAGGAGACCCTACTACCACCACCTTACTGGACCAGTGTAATTCCTAACCACACTCCATAACCTCCCTTATACGTGTAGCTCTCATTCTGCACCAAAGAAGCTTCTCTTTGCATCAAGACCATTAACAGAACACCACAACAGGTCATAATGCAGAGATCAACTGATCATGGGGATCCTAACCCTAACAGACACATCTCCCACACTATTCCTGCACCTAAGGCTCAGGGAACATTACAGAAGAGATGGTAGAAAGACTGTAAGTCCTGTAGGACCAGGAAATCTGCTGTGAGATTGTATCTCTTTGAATGAACAGCCAAGCTACACCCTTTATACTTTAACAATATGGCTGCCTAAACACTTGAACAGTGCCAATACCATTAGACACACTAACTCAGAAGGGGAAACTGTCTTAGGGTCTCGGTCCTAGACAAAGAACTGCAAGGAACTAATGACTACTGAGAGAAGGAATATTAGTCTCTCCCAAGGTTGAGCCCCCGATTGGTTATCTAATACCAAGTGCCCAACAATGAAATCATATACACAACACCAAATAGATTCAGCAGGTTGTATTTATATATTTGTGTGTGTGTGTGTGACAATAATAACCAAAGAAAAAGAAGCCATTAATTTGAGAGGAGTTGAGAACAGTAATGGGAAGGGCTGGAAGGGGAAAAAAGAGAAGTGGGAAAGTAATATATCTTTTTTTTTTTTTTTTTTTTTTTGGTTTTTCGAGACAGGGTTTCTCTGAATATCTCTGGCTGTTCTGGACTCGCTTTGTAGACCAGGCTGGCCTCGAACTCACAAAGATCCGCCTGCCTCTGCCTCCCAAGTGCTGGGATTAAAGGCGTGCGCCACCACCGCCCGGCAAGTAATATATCTTAATTAACCCCAAAAAAGAAAAAAAAACTGATGATAAAAGCAAGTTCTCAGCCGGGCGGTGGTGGCGCACGCCTTTAATCCCAGCACTTGGGAGGCAGAGGTAGGAGGATCTTTGTGAGTTCGAGGCCAGCCTGGTCTACAAAGCGAGTCCAGGACAGCCAGAGATACACAGAGAAACCCTGTCTCAAAAAACCAAAAAAAAAAAAAAGCAAGTTCTCTAGAAGGTCCTTCATGATGTCATCAACAGTGTCCTATGAGATGGCCTCTTTCCAGGACATTTTTGATGAGATACTGGGCAGGATTGAAAAGGCTACATTCCCAAAGCCAAGGAAGCAAGCAAGAGAAAGATTACTGGGCTTCAGCCTGTGCTGCATAGTAAGATCCTGTCTTAACTCCCACCCCACACTCCTCTCTCACACACTGGCCTGGTAAATAGACCTGAAAGTCCCTGTCCTTCCCCAAGCTCCATCACTCCCATGAAACACTGTGAGCCCCATCCCAGCTGCCACATCAATACAGGGGGGAAAATGGATGAAACCACACTTCTAAAACCTAGTAAATTATAAACAAATTGAAAATGCTGTGGATTGCAGGGTGTCATTACAAAGTGGGGCTGCAGGGCTGTGGTGGCACTGGCTCTTAGTCCCAGCACTCTCGAGGCAGAGGCAGAAGAATTTCTGAGTTCCAGGCCAGCCTGGTCTACAGAGCAAGTTCCAGCACAACCAGGGCTACACTGAGAAAGCCTGTGTTGAAAAATCAGAAACATAAGTAAAAGTGGGACCTTGTGCATCCCCTTCAGGACAATATACAAATTAGAAGCAAAACCACCTGACTTTCCAAAGCACTCAGCAGACAGCAGAATTAGAGCTAGATGGGGCCACTACTGCAGGGATCAAAGAAATGGGGTGGCCTAGAGGCGACTGAGTCCAGGGCCCTCAGGGCGAGGAAAGGCAGACACAGTGGAAAGGCAAAGAAGAGTGAAGAAGTAAGGAAGCTAGAGCCCCGCATCCCTGGGAATGCGGCTTCAATGAAAAGAGGCACAGCTGGGAGAGACAGGCCATGACAACAGGCCTACAATTGTTCCTGGGACAGCCAGCCAGAGTCGACCTGGTGCTGGCACTGCCACTTTGTGCCTTAATGTAATTAAGGGTCCAGGCGGGGGGGGGGGGTTCAATGTTTGGAATTCTTTAATTCTGGCCCATCTCACAGCACAGCTGAGAGGGGGCAGGGCTGAGACAAGGGTGACAATAGGTTTCCACAGCCCAACCACAAGGGACAGAGAGGTCTGGGCAGCAGGAGCAGCTCAAACCCTCACTGGGGCACCTGAGAGGTACTTCCTCCTTTGCTGCACTGTCCCCTGGAAGTCCCCCACAGCCTTGCCACTGCCCCACCACAGTTAACACCCCACCCCAACTGCTGAGAGCTGAAAGCCTTCGAACAAAAGAGCCAGAGTCAATTAAGGACAGCAATGTCGTCTAGGGGGGATTTACACTGAGGTTTCCCTCCACCTCCCCTCTCTGCCTTGGGCATCTAGTCTTGGGGAAGTTCCAGAGTCAAGGATTCCCATATCTAGAGCATAAACCAAAAGCAGTGGACTAACTAGGCAGGGGCAGGGTGTCTAGAGGACATAGCTGCCAGATCCCCACTCCAGATTTCCCAGAGGTATGGCACGGACTCTGCTCCCCTGTGCCCAGGTAAAGGAGAGCCTTAGAGGCTCACTATGGCCCAACGGTCGTTCTGCAGAGGCCAAACAAGGCCCTGCTACCTCAGTGGGCTTCCTTCAGAGGACAGCTGTATTTAGCTTTAGCTAAATAGTAAGCTCTTGCAAACATTTAATTTTTTGAAAATTTAATTTTATGCATATGGATATTTTGCCTGTATGTATGTGTGTCTGTACACCATGTGTGTGTGCCTGGTCCCATGGAGACCAGAAGAGGGCACTCTGGATTCTCTGGAACAAGGTGCAGACATTGTGAGCTGCCATGTGTGTTTTGGGAATAGAATCCAGGTCCTCTGGAAAGGCAGCCAATGCGCTAATTGATGAGCCATCTCTCCAGCCTCAAGGAAGATCAGCCTTACAGATGCAGGGAGGGGGGGCAACACATATAACTTAGATAGTGTAGGTAACTGTATCCAAAGTCAACAAGCCAACAAGTCACATTTGGCTAGGAGCTTGCGCACTATATGACCTGAAGAAAGTGTTTACTAACATGGGGGGCAGGGAGCCAACAAGTAGCAGAGGAAGAAGAATTCAGACCCTAGCATCTGGCTCATGGGCCAGAGCATTTCACCCCACTGCCTTCCAAGGACCCCGTGATGCATACCGGATAGCAGGCACAAGTGTGTAACCGAACTTTTAAATTATTATTTAACACTTATTTATTTATTACTAAATTCACTTATAACAAACACCAACAATTTCTTAACTATTAATCCTATAAATTCCTACAACCCATTTAACCTATCCACTAAACTTATTTATAATTATAACAACTACTTTCATAACCTTTTAGAATGATACAGTCTCTGGGGCAGGTCCTCAGTCGTCAGGAACACAGTCTTTGTTGTAGATTCTTTAATGCACTTAGCAGTCCTTTTTCTGGATCTCTCAGATGCAGGTTCGTCAGGGTAAGTTGGTTATTGCAGTCTCACCTTAAATAAGGCTTCATGCTTTCTTCTCTGTGGGAGACCCCAGCCGTCTGCAGGCCAACTTACTTCTTTTGAATCAGGAACTCAGCTGCTCTGCCTCAGTCCTTAAAGCCAGGCACCGTTTCCTTTAGGCCACTGATCGGACAGATCAAACCCCTCCAGGCAAAAGCTGAGCCACAGGGTCCAGTCCTTGGCCTTTTGGTGTCCTGCTCAGGCTTTCTTTGCTCACCAGCTTCTTTCTGCTTCAGGGAGAGAACTGGCCATCAATGGCCAGCCCTTTTTTCAGCAGGACTCTTGGAGCTCTCTAGCATCAGGAGCCTCTTCTCTTTCTGGGCTCCATGCACTGTCCTTAAATAGGAGGAACTCTGTTTCAGCTTAATTTGGGCTCTGCCCACTTAGCAGCTGAAAACAATGTCAGGCCAGATACTTTGTTTCTTCAAGTCTATTGAGTCTTTCATGTTTTCCTGACTTCAAACTTGTTTTTCAGTCTATTGAGTCTTTCCTGTTTTTGCTGACTTCATGCTGATAATGCTCTTCAGGCCCCGAATTAAGAGACAGTATCAGAAACTCCTATATATTTTCTAAATCTAATTTCTCTAAACCCTACACAAGTGTGTGGGGGTTATAACCCCCTATGAAGGGTTAGGGAGGTTTCTGTCAGGTATACCAGTCCCCTGTGAAATTGGATGCACAGTTTAACATATTCATGTATACACAGATTTTTTTTTTTAGCATGGCAAAGGGTAACCAAAGTTCTCTTTAGATTACCAAAAGAGGGACTGAAGGCATAGCTATGTGGTAAAGTCTTTACAAAGCTTGCACAAAGCTCTGAGTCCCTCCCCCAGCACTGTATAATCAAACAAAACAAGCAAAATAAAAGCACTAAAATGATCAAAAGGGTCTGGGACCAGAAACAACATTAAGAACTAAGAGCCTGGGCTGGTGAAATGGCTCAGTGTTTAAAAAGGGTGGTCCACGCCTTTAATCCCAGCACTTGAAAAACAGAGACAGGCAGATCCCTGAGTTCAAGGGCAGCCTGGTCTTCAGAGTGAGTTCCAGGACAGCCAGGGCTATACAGAGAAACCCTGTCTCAAAAAACCAAAACCAAAACAAAAAAACCTAACTCACCCCAGATCTCATGATGGAAGGAGAGAATAAACTCCTGAAAGTTTTCCTCAGACTCACCCACATGCACACACATATCGTACATGTACACACACAATAAATAAAATAATTAATTAAAATTAAGAATGAAAGATCAATGAGGGAATTACTCCAGGACATAGATCTGACTTGAGTTAAACTCTCTACTTTTTCACTCCATCTCCTTGCTCAAGAAATAACCAAGAAGAAAGTCTGAGTTTTTCCGCAGTGGGAGGGCATGCTGGCAGTTTAAGAGTCATAGGCAACTAACTAACTGGACACAGAGAATCCAGTCTGCTTGGGGGGTAGTATCCGGGATATACCATAGCCAATCTGCTTGGGGGGTGGTATCCGGGATATACCATAGCCAGTCTGCTTGGGGGGTGGTATCCAGTATATACCATAGTTGGAGAAGGGAAGGGGTTAATGGTGGGTCCTGTGGGATAAAGGACTTCCTACAACATGTTTGTTGCTTCTTCACCACACTTAAAATATGTTCTAACGTTGCCTGCGCTCTGTTCTCGGGTTTTGCTTGGATCTTCACAGTGACAATACAATGCTTTACCAACAGCCCCAACCAAACTGTCAGAAATCAACACCTGACACCCAAGATTATCTAGTGTGAATCCTTGTGTGCTTTTTTTTTTCCTCTTAAATGGTACTCAAGCTTATGAGACAGGGGCATTACTATCACCAGCTTAAAGACGATAAAAGTGAAGATCAGACAGGGTTGCACAAGGACACACTGTAAGTGCCGGGGGATTCAACCCTGGATCTAAGAACCGAGAAGGAAGGAAGGGAGGGTTAAACTCTTTCTGGCAAGCCGACATTCCACAACACTCAAGTGTACACTCTGTAGACCTGCCTCTCTGAACAGGGCACAGAGCAGTCTGGGAGCTGTAAGGCTTGCACAGACTGGCCATGCTCACTGGTCTCTGAACAAATGAATAAAAAAGAAACAAGTTGTCCTTCAACTGAGAGGATCAGAACATCCAGGTTTTAAAGCGTTCTACAAAGCCAAGGGCGTAAAAAAAAAAAATAATAATAATGCACAGATAAAAACTGGGTCCCTCAATTTCTCAAGCTTTCTCAGACTCTCCAGTGCAAATGAACCACCTTCTTAAAACGCAGGTGACTCCAGTGTCCAAGGTGTGGCTGATGACATTTCAATGTCCGTGATGCCCATGCTGGTGCCACCGGCTGCAGACCTGACTTCCAGCATCAAGGCTCTCTACCCTACCCACAGCCAGGCCTTGGTGGTGCACGCCTTTAATCCCAGCACTCGGAAGGCAGAGGCAGGCGGATCTCTTTGAGTTCGAGGCCAGCCTGGTCTACAGAGTGAGTCCAGGACAGCCAGGGCTGTTACACAGAGAAAATCTGTCTTGAAACCCTCCCCCCCAAAAAGCTCTACCTGCACCTGTATAAAAGGTCCATAGGTTGGTGCTGGGAATCCCACCTGATTAATGTGGTAAATGATCGGCACCAGCCTTGTCACTCACCCTGGCTTCTAGGGGGTAGAAGGCCTTTGTCACTGGGTGTGGCTCACAGTTACTTCTTACAAAACATCTCTCCCCCAACTCCAGGCCAAGCCTGGGACACCCAGGGACCCTTATTTTCCCTAATGGCAGAAACCACAGCGTTGCTCCCATAAGATCTTCAAAGAAGACAAAGAGAAGTAGAATTCACGCAGAGGAATATTAGTGTGGGGCAAAACTACAAGGGGAGGCCTTGTGAGATACCATGCCTGCCCCCTAGGTCCCAGTCTGCTGTGAAGTCTCAGACAGCCGTGCCCATGAGGATAACTGCTCACACACATTTAGGCAGTTTTTTTTTTTTTTTTTTACTTAAAAAGAAGGAAAAAAAATAACATTTCACATCTTCTATGAGACCTAAGAAATCTAATTAAGAGCTGGAAGCCTCAGAGGAAGGGGTACGCTGTGGTGAAAGCAGGAATCTGTGGCCATTTCTGAAGCTGGAGAGAGCCATAAGCATCCACATAATTCCAAACAGAGTAGCCCCCCTTTCTCAGGTAGCCCTCCTGGCACTTGCTGCAAGTCCTTGGAGATTCTTGACAGTAGAGGCTGTCTGTCCTCTTAGAGCCAGCAGAAGTCTCTCCTAATCCAGTCTATGGCACAAGAGCTAAATGTGATTGTGCAGGCTGCAATCCCAGCTACTCAGGAGGCTAAGGTGCCAGGATGACAAGTTCAAGACCAGCCTGGGACAACTTAGTGAGAGTTTGATTCAAAATAAAAAGCAAAAAAAAAAAAAAAAAAAAAAAAGGTGGGGAGGGGTTGCTACAGATACAGATTAGTGGCAGAGCTCCTGCCTATCATGTGAGAAGCCCTGAATTCAACTTCGTTAACTCACGGCCATAGAGCAAAGGATTCATTAATGGGTAATTTGTAGTTAAAGGGTCTCCCATTCACTCAGAATATTCACTTGCTTATTCAAGATACAAATGGAGGGGTCCTAGTGAGATGGATGGCTCAGTAGTTAAGAGCTCTGACTGTTCTTCCAGAGGACAAGTATGCAGGCAAAACACTCATACATATAAAACAAATGGGCATGGTGGCTTTAAACCCACCTTTAATCCCAGCACCCAGGAGCCAGAGGCAGGTGGATCTCTGAGAGTTCAAGGCCAGCCTGGTCTACAGAGTGAGTTCTACAACAGCCAGGGCTGTTACACAGAGAAACCCTGTCTTTAAAGACAAAACCAAAACAAAACAAAAAAACAGAGCAATGGCAAGTGCCAGCCACTGTCAAGGCAGTTACCAAACACCTGTGGTGGACAAAGGGATGAATGATAGGAGGGTCACATAGTCTTTAACTGAGACAAGGTCACTGGGGCCAGACACAGTGAGTTCCAGGGCAGTAACTCTCACAAAGGCATGGACTTAGAGGAGATCAGTTAGAAGAGACTATGCCTTGGGTGATGGTGGTGCTTAAGAAGGGTTCCTTCAGCTACACTCCCAAAGGGTAAGGAAGGCCTGAGATTACAGACATGCAGGGCAAACACAGTAGACAGGGACTCAAAGTTCCCAGCCAAAGATGTCTCACGAAGACACAAATCCAGGTCCAGGAAGCACCAGTCTGAAAACCTCCCTGCGATCTGGGCTGATGCCCATGGAACTGCATGCCTCTTCCCTCCGAGAAGCCAAATTGCATTGCCCCACCTCCAGGCCAGGCTCTGTGCATCATCCCTATACAATGCCCCTCTCCCACTCTTTCCCACATCCTTTCCTTTCTCCAAATTCTGCTCTTTGAGATTCCAGAAGGTCTGACCCAGTCCCTACTGCAGTTCTCAATCTTGGGCACTACTTGAGCCAGACCCTTCCCTGTTGTAGGAGGCTGTCTTCTACAGTGGAAGACGTTTAACAGCAACCCTAGCCTCTAGCCACAAATGCCAGTAGCCCCCATGTCTATAAACTGAGACAACAAGAAACGACTCCGAACACTCCGGTGTTTCCTATGAGGCAAAATTGCCCACATTTGTGACCCACGGCACTAAAGGAATGGTCCTCAATCCTGGGTATACATAAGAAATACCTCACATCCAGGCATGGTGGCTTATGTCTAAAATCCCAGCACTGGGAGGCTGAGGCAGGAGAACTGCTGCAAGCCAATGCCAGCACAGGCTACAGGCTGAAACCCTCTCTCAAAAAACACAAAACACTGAGCCGTCTTGATGGCTCAGTGGGTAAAGCCACTTGCTGCCAAGCCTGAAAATCTGAGTTCAACCCTTAGAACCCACATGTTGGAAGGAGAGAACCCACTCCCAAAAGTTGCATTCTGACATCCACTTGTGTTTAAGCTTGTGTGCACAAGCACACGCATGCATACAAACACACACACAGTCTTTTAAAAACAACAAATAAACCAGGCAGTGCTGGCACACACCTTTAATCCCAGCACTCGGAAGGCAGGGGCAGACAGATCTCTGTGAGTTCGAGGCCAGCCTGGACCACAGAGTGAGTTCCAGGACAGCCAGGGCTACACAGTGAAACTCTGTCTTGAAAACAAACAACGAATAAATGTTTATAAAAGACACAAAAATCTCACTTGGGTTCTGACCACAGTGGCAGAATTTGATATTCTAATGGGTAGCAAGGTGGATGGAGGGCTGCTGAGGGGAGCCACTCTCCAGCGGCTTAGGCTTCTCAGCCTGATGAACCATAACCAGCAGGAAACTCTGTCGCTTCCTAGTCCCCAATGCTCTTCTAAGGTGTCTGTTTTTCTTCCATCAGACCAAGTCGCTTCTGGTCGGCATCAGCTTCCCCTCCCCAACCCCCTCAAACCTCTTAGTTTATGCTTATCAGAAAAGTTTTGAAGGTTCATGAGTGCCTTCCACCCCAACCCCAGCTGATGAAGTCCCTTTAAATGACACCAATTCAGCCAATTCAGCCACACAACAAGGAAGAATCACAAAGGGAGGAAGTGGCAGAATCCAGCCACCTGATCTTGGTCCCAGTCTCTGTCCCTGAGTGAGACCCTTCATGCTATTCCTGGGTGGGTGTGAATGGCCAGAGGCACCACCTATGGGTGCTCATGCTACTTGATCACCACACTCTGATCAGACCTGGAAGGTAGGCATTGGGGTTCCCAGGAGTGAGCTGTAGTTCACCAGACAGCATGCTGTTTCCTCAGGCTGACAGTGACTCGAGAACAAACAATAGGCCCAATCGTTACCTTTCTGAGCTTGCTTTCCAGCTGGCATCTTTTCACGACACCGTCCTCAAAGAACCCCTGGAGTCCCTGATGACCAGACAGAGCGGCCAGCACAATTGTCCCAGATATAGTCTAATCTGCCTACTGTCTTACCCTTACACACACATCTGAGCTACCCCATGCCCACCAGGATGGGATAAAGAGGAATGCTGAATCGAGGGAGGGTATCAGATTTGGAGCTCATCTCCCATAATGGTGTCAGTGTGTTTAGATTCATTCGTTAACTACCAGGTATATTTTTTAAAGCCCCATACAACCTGTGTGGCTAGAGGATGGACATGACAGCCTCCCTGATTTTTTTTTTTTAACATTTTTTATTTATTATGTATACAGTATTTGCTCTACATATATGCCCGGGCAGATCTCAATGTAGATAGCTGTTAGCCACCATGTGGTTGCTGGGAATTGAACTCAGGACCTTGGGAAGAACAGCCAGGGCTCTTAACCTCTGAGCCATCTCTCCAGCCCCTCCCTGATTTTTTTAAGCTTTTATTTAATTTATTTTTAATACTTATTTATTACTTCAGGTTACATCTCCATCACAGTGCCCTCTTTCCACCCCTCCCAGTCCTGCCCTCCCACCCTCTACCCCCTATCCCTTCCATCCCACTCCTCTGGAGTGGAGTGTCCCTACATAACAGTCTTCCACCCCAGTTCAGCAGTCATGTGAAGGCCAAGAGCCTCCTCATACATTGGGGGCCTACAAGGCAGCACCACTTGGGCAAAGTATCTCATTAACAGGTAACAAGGTCTATGTTCCTGTTCCCTTTGGTGTGTTGGTTGTAGTATAGATATCCTGTACTATATGGCTAAAATCCTATTATAAGTGAATAGATACCATGTGCATCTTTCTGAGTCTGGGTTAGCTCACTCAGAATGAGCTTCTCTAGTTCCATCCATTGGCTGCAAACTGCATGATTTCCTTGTTTCTGATGGCTGAGTAGTATTCCATTGTGTAGATGTACCACAGTTCTTTTATCCATTCCTCGGTTGAGGGACATCTGGGTTGTTTCCAGTTTTTAGCTATTACAAGTAAGGCTTCTATGAACATAGATGAGGCAACTTCCTTGTGATTTGGTGAGAAATCATTTGGATGTATACCCAGAAGTGGTATGGCTGGGTCTTGAGGTAGACGGAATAGCTCTTCCTCAGCCTCCCTGATCTTTATATATGAGGAGAATAAAGATAAAACATGAAAGGTGAGAATCTAGAACTGAGCTCCCCCCAACCAAGGCAAAAACTGCAAAGTCCCATGACAAACTTTTCAGCTAAATCCATTCACCAATACATAAGAATGTAAACTGCCAATGCAGTTGCTTTACATTTGACGAGCAGTTTAACGTCTCTCTTTCTCCCTCTCTTCTCCTCTCATTTTCTCTCCAACCTCCTTGAAGCCCAAGTTTGTTTTGCTTCTAATTCCCTAAGTAGCCAGTGATGACCGCTGAAGTTTACCTCCATAGTTCTGGTATAACGTATGTGTACCACCACACCCAGTTTTTATGCTATGCTGGGGATCAAACCCAGAGCTTTGTGTATGTTAGGCAACCAGTCTACCAACAGATCTACCTTCCAGCTCCAGTGTTATAAAATGTTACGTATTTAATATTCAGCAAAGACTGTGCTTAGGCAGCCCTAGCTAGCACCGGACTTTTCACATTAAGGTGCCCAATATGACAGTGGCTTTCCTCCCTCCCCTCAATTGCATGGACATGTCGTTGCCTGGAGACTGGACACACTCCTCTGCTCACTCTTTTATTCTCCAGAAGCAGGTCTGGAAACTGTGGCCTCCAGGAAATGTGCTTGGGGCCAGAGGAAAGGGGCAAGGGAAGGCAGGAGGGACGGCTCCTCACAGGCAGGCCAGCCCTACCCTCTCTGTCTTCCCTTTCCTCCCCAGGTCTGAAAGGCCCAGTGAACCAAAAGGCTCCCGCAGGGAACAAGGCCCCCTTTGAAAGCCTGTGTTTGCCTGGGGCTGCCGGCAGACAAGGGTTGCCATGGTCACTGTGCACCTTTGCCAGCCAAGCTCTGGCAGGCCCAGAAAGCAACCTAAGCCACCAGACACCCCACCTCTAACCCCTTCTAGGGGCCCAACTATCCTCAAAGGCACCTGTCCTGAGCCCCTATGGCTGTTGGGAGTAGATAGCTGGGGAACCTCCAGACTGAAAGCCCCACACTGGAAGGGACCTGAGGATTGAGGCCCCTCCCTGAGACGCCAAGCAGAAACATCAGGAGCTCAGAGCCACCTTGCTCAGGAGCCGCTTGCCAGAGCCATACCACCTCAGGAGCTGCCCTGCCTCCTGGGCCAGAGCCTGGCTGCGCTGCTAATGGGAATGACTTATTTATGTAATTCATTATCACTGGGGCCTGGATCCAAGAGCGATGGGTGGAGCTCAGGCCCAGCTGCTGAGGGAGGAAAGGGAGGGGCTGTCCTAGGTCTCGGTCTGGACCTGGCAGCCAGCTTGCTCTCTGCTGTGAACTGCAATGACCTAAGGACAAAGGCAATGAGGAAAGAGGGCAAGGCTGGACATTGTAGTCTCTGTGGGGCTCCTGATTAGTGAGAGTGGCCTGAGACTAGCTCTGCCCCTGAAGAATGCGACAGGAGCAGAGGCCTAGACTATTTTTGCCTTTAAACTGCTCTGTGGTCCAAAGGGCTTCTTCATATTAAAAACTTAATTAATTAATTAAGCTGGGTGGAGGTAACACACACCTTTAATCCCAGCACTTGGGAGCCAGAGACAGGTGGATCTCTGTGAGTTTGAGGCCAGCCTGATCTACAGAGTGCGTTCTAGGACAGCGAAGGCTACACAGTGAAACGGTGTCTTGGAAAACCAAAAATAAGTAAATAAACAAAACTAAGAAAACCTCTGAGCTCTGCAGCTTTAAGACAGAAACGCTCTCGTCTTCAACAGGAGACCTTGTATACCTGACCCAGGATGGAAGGTAAGAAAGAGCCTAGAAACTTCCAGAATACTGCAGAGTCAACCCTAAGACCCATCATGTGGGCTCCAGGGGAGTAGCAGGGGAACAGCTGAGGTGGAAGGACAGGTGGCTAGAGTTGGCTCCTGTGACCTGGGCAGTGTGTCCACTCCAGCACTAACAACCCAAACAGGGCTGGATGAATGCGAAGATTCCCACTCAGAGCCTCTAAGAGGCCCAGGCTGCCTCTGTCACAGTGTCTCCATTCCTCTGCTCCCCTTCCAGCTCCTACCCTCTCAGAGGTTCTTCCTGTCCCTCTGCTTCCCTCCGCAAACAGACCACCACATTCATTCCCACTCATCAAGGCTCCGAGCACTTTATCACTACACCTGACATAGTCCCTGAATTGGTCTTGGTCTTCCTTTCCTTTCCCTCCCCTCCCCTTTCTCTTTCCTCTCTGTCTCTCTCCAGGATATCTTGTATAACATGCTGGAACTCCCCATAGAGATGAGGTATGACCTCGAACACCTGCCTCCACTTCCCCAAGTGTGTGGGTTTTTGGTGCTGGGGATCAGACCCAGGGACCTGTGCATGTTAGGCAAGCACTCTCCTAGCCAAGGTACATCCCTAGCCCCGTGGCCTTGGTTTCTAATAATAATGTTTCAGTGAGCACCTATTTCCTGTGATCCTCACAACACCCCCATGAGGAAGGGAGGAAACACTGGCAGCTAGGAAATCTGTCCAGGTCACACACCAGCAAATGAAGAAGGATCCAAACCCAGCTGTCCAGTTCAGACTTCACCCCCCTTGATACAAAAATGCTTACACACAGAGTCAAAGAGCCAAGCAAGGCAGGCCTAGAGGGTGAGATGATTTGCTTATGGGTACACAGCTAGTTGGGGTAGTGTAGGGACAAGGACTAAACTGCCAAATCCGGACCAACATCCTCTCCCCCACCATACCATTTCAGCCACAGAAGCAGCTGTGTTTACATAGGGGAGAGATACACATTTGTTCTCTGTTTTACAAGGTTATGATCCAGTAGCCTATAAACCTCCTCCAGCAATGGCCTGGCTGGTCCTGACCACCACACCCCCAGTCCTGTTCCATGACCTTCCCACAAACATCTCTGGTGCCTTGACCAAGATTTTCCAGTTCTATCTTACAGCATTATAGACCCACCCATGCCCTGTCAGAGTAGGGCAATGGCCCAAGGTTCCTGGTGAGGTCCCACTCCACCATACCAGCTCACAATGAAGCAGTCCCTTGCAATTTTCAGATCTCTCTTCCTGATACCATCCAACCAACCTTACCCAACCTGACCCAAGGAGGTAAGTCTGACATGTTTCTCAAATATATTCCCAACTCAAGTCCCTACTGTGAGGATGCCCCCACCTTCATTCATAAGGAAAAAGCCGTAGGGGTACCATATGATCATGTCTACAAATCACAGCTAACTGGACATTAGTCAACTGGATTCTTCCCCCCAGAAATTTGATTCAAGGTTCAGGCACTATTTGCTCTCTGGTTACTAGAAAGAAGCTGGATGTTTGAGAACCATGATACCAAATTCGCATTCATAAAAGCAGGGACATCCAGCTACCTGAGGTACCTGGGAGGCCAGCTGTGTTTCCTGCTATCAATTCCTCAATTCTCCCTTGACTTCCAATAGCTCTGTTCCTCACCCTCAGTGGAGTCTGAACCAAGATAGATTGGTCTTACCATCCCCCTGCACAGATAAGAAAAAGGGTTCCGGGCTGGAGAGATGGCTCAGCGGTTAAGAGCACTGACTGCTCTTCCAGAGGTCATGAGTTCAATTCCCAGCAACCACATGGTGGCTCACAACCATCCATAATGAAATCTGGTGCCCTCTACTGGCCTTCAGATATACCTGCAAACAGAACACTGTATACATAATAAATAAATCTTTAAAAAAAAAAAAAAAGGGTTCCAGACACAGCATCCGTAAATGAATGTCACAAGACCAACATGTCATTCTAGAGTAGTTAAAAACCCTGACATATGACTCTCCTTCAATGCTATCTCCCACCTCCTTTCTGAGCCTAAGTAGCAGGTGTTCTCTTTCTGTCCAAGTAAAAACACAGCGAATGGACAAGCAACTTAGCCAGAGGTACTTTGGTAGACTACCACCACTGACAGGAAAGTACAAGTCTGTCCTTTTAAAGCTGAAGATAGGTCCTTTGTCCCTCTCCAGCTTCCCATGGCACTTGCCCAACTCTGGCCAGTGAAATGAGAATAGAAGTAACAGGCCAGGTGTGGTGGACACCCCTCTAATCCCAGCACTTCTGAGCCTGAAGCAGGGGAGTCGAGGCTTCCAGACCAGTCTGGGTAGAGAGTGAGTTCCAGGCCAGGCTGGGATCCATAGCAACGCCCTGTCTCAAAAACAAAACAAGGCCCTGAGAAAGCTTTTACAAGGTTAAAGTACTGTAGTACATAAACACACACACACACAACGAATAAAATAATTTTTAAAAACTGTGGAGGGACACAAAGTCTCACTGTGTCACACAGTCTGACCTGAAACCATCTATGTAGAACAGGCTGGCCTTGAACTTGCAGAGATCCACCTGCCTTTGCCTCCTAAGTGCAGTGATTAAAGGCCTGTGCCAACATACCTGGCTAAATTTCCCCTTAACTAAAAAAAGATGGAGTAGCCACAGATCAAGACTACCTCAGGCACATCAGATGCTCCATGAGCAAAAACACACCTGGCACACCCCTTTAATCCCAGCACTTGAGAGGCAGAGGAGGTGGCTCTCTGAGTTGGAGGCCAGCCTGGTCTACAGAGCAGTTTCCAGGAGAGGAAAGGCTACATAGACAGACTTGGCTTCAAAAAAAAAAAAAAAAAAATCCACACCTCAACTGTCAAGCCCCTGGGTGCCAGAGTTCGGTTGTCTCTGTAATACAGTTGGAAGCATGAAGAAGAAGCAGCCTGGGCCCTCTGGCACATTTTCTCTGTTCCAGGGGATGCTATGAAACATCAATTGTGTACATACATTTGTCTAACGAGGACTGGCACACCAATACCAGGCACTGCGCTAGGCATAGGCAAGAACACAGTGGAGATATATATATATATATATATACATCAGCTACCCTGAAGAAGCCTCACATCTGATGACCCACAGGCCCTGCTAAGCAGAGCCTCAGACAAGCTAGCTACCGGGAGGCAGATAGTGTTCCAGTGAGGAACTCTAGGAGAGCAGCTGCCAAGCAACAGTTCACACTGGGTTTTCACACCCTGGGCTCCACCTACTTCCCTCTGCCAGCCCAGGGCTGAGGCCCCAGCTGAGCACCTCCCTTGTCCCCCAGGCACAGAGGGAAGGGGGAAACATCAGGGAGGAGGCATCCTGGAGACAACAGGAGGCTGCAGGAAACAGGAGCAGTGAGACACAGTTCATCTGTCTCCTCCCTCCTCTACATATAAACTGTTTCCTCTGGAATCATCTCATGGATTAGTACAAAGTGAAAAGTCCCCAGTATCTCAGCTTTTCTCCCCTTGTCCCACATAGCTGAGTGCGCGGACCATCGAAATCATCACTCTGCCAGGTGTGTGGCGGTTGGTGCTTTTTGTTATGCCAAAAGCAAGTTGAGAAGAAAGACACTTAGGCAGGGTTGTCATATACAGTTACACAGGCTGTTCACAGCACAAAGTGACCAGGCAGAGGGGCTGAAAGGGCTGGAATCCAGTCCACCATCTGCTTACCAGGCTGAGGACCCTGGAGGAAAGGCACCTTTTTCTAGCTGACCCAAAGGTGTCTGTCAGGGCTTGGTGATGGGTACAAGAGAATTCATTGTATTGACACTCTGTGCATGCTTGACATTTATTATAATAAAAGCTTAAACCAAGGGGCTAGGGGTGTAGCTCAGTAGTGTGTCCCTATGGTAGACTCAAAGTCCTGGCTTCTATTCTTAGTACTGCATAAGCCAGGCATGGTGGCACAAGCCCTAATCACAAAGATTCTTGACAGGGACACTGTCAGAAGTCCAAAGTCATCCTGGGCTACATAGTGAGTTTGACGTCAGCCTGCACCCCATAAGACCCTGTCTCAAAAAGTCAAATAAGCTGAGCATGGTGGCGCACGCCTTTAATCCCAGCACTTGGAAGATAAAGGCAGGCGGATCTCTGTGAGTTCAAGGCCAGCCTGGTCTACAGAGTGAGTTCCAGGATAGCCAGAGCTACACAGAGAAACCTGTCTCAAAAAAACAGTCAAATAAAGCCAATGCCAGGCATGGTGGTACAGATCTTTAATACCAGCACTTGGGAGACAGAGAGGCAGTGGATCTCTGTGAGCTGACTGGTCAGCCTGGTTTACACAGAAAGTTTTAGGACAGCCAGAGCTACATAGAGATACCTTGTCTCAAACAAACAAAGGAATGAAAAACACAAATAAGTAAACAAACAAACAAACAAAAACCTCAAACAAACAAAATTCCACCCAGAAAGTAGGTATGTTACTTGGACAAGTTACTGCCTTTTAGCCTTAGTTCCCACATCCAACAGTTCAGTAACCCCTGGCCATTGGCTGGCCTAAGAAGTAAATTAAGTCATATATGTAAAAATGTCAGAGTAGATCAGGACTTCTTCCAAATGAGAGGTCTTCACAGTAGCCTCTGCTGCTGGCCAGGGACAGGAAGGAAGCAGGGGCAATGGGAACACAGACACACTGTCCAGAAAAAGGGAGCACCCTGAGAAATGTTGACCAGCAGCCAGAGTCTGCGAAAGGAACCACCCAGCCGATGTCCCCAAGCATCTGGGAGGTCTCATGGCATCCTTCATTCTCCTCCTGGGCACCCTTCATATTCTCTTGGGGGACTCTCACTCAGCTCAGATTCTGAGGTAGGGTCACAGGTCACAGTTCCACAGAAAGGTCACAGAGAGTGGCTCAGCACAGGATGTGTTCCGAAGCCTCCCACAGTCAGATTACAGGCCAGCCAGGGCACACGTACAAGGCTGGCAGCTGGAGCCTGAGAGAGAACAACATGTTCCCACAGACAGTCCAGGGAGTCAGGCGCTAGCTCAGAAGGGGTCTGCTGATGGGAGAGAAGAGTCATTCATATCCCAGGAGGTCAAAACTATTTTTCCATTGTCTAGTTTTAGGGAATGGTCTTTTTTTTTTCTTCTAGTAGTAAGGACTGAGCATTGGGCTTGGCTTCCAGACAAAGATTATAGAATTCATTATAGAATGAATTTTTATTCCAATATCTTCAAAACAACCATTATTAAGAGTTCACTGGCCGGGCGTTGGTGGCGCACGCCTTTAATCCCAGCACTTGGGAGGCAGAGGTAGGCGGATCTCTGTGAGTTCGAGGCCAGCCTGGTCTACAAAGTGAGTCTAGGACAGCCAGAGCTGTTATACAGAGAAACCCTGTCTTAAAAAACCAAAAAAAAAAAAAAAAAAAAAAAAAAAGAGTTCACTGACCCTTTACTGTTATGTATATGTGTATTCACACAAGTGAAAGCTGGAAGACAACCTCGGGTGTTGTTCCTCAGGGGATGTCTACTTTGTTGTTGTTGAGACAGGGTTTCTCTGTGTATCCCTGGCTGTCCTGGAACTAACTCTGTAGACCAGGCTGACCTTGAACACACAGAGATCCACCTGCCTCTGCCTCTCAAGTGCTGGGTTTAAAGGTGTGTACCACCACTGCCCAGCTTACTTTTTCTTTTCTTTTTTCTTTCTTCTCTTCCCCCATCCAAGACAAGATCCCTCACTGACATGGAACTCACCAAACAGGGGAGGCTGGCTTGCCAGCAATCCCTAGCAACCCTCCAATCTCTACCTCCCCAGGTCCGAGATTTATAAACACATGCCACCATCCCTGGCTTGTTATTGTTTCTGAGATAGGTTCTTACTATGTAGCCTGGGCTGACCTGGAACTCACTTAGTAGAACAGGCTGGCCTGGAACTCACAGAGATCCATCTGTCTCAGCCTCCCAAATGCTAGAACTAAGAAGTGTGCCATCATGCTGGGACTATTTTTTGTTCTTGTTTCATTTTATTTTCTTATTTATGTATTTGCGTGTTCTGTCTGTGCGTATATATGTGTACACATGTGTGCCTGGTGCCTGCAGATGTCAGAAAGTGGCTTTGGATTCCCTAGAACTGGAGTTGTGGATGGTTGTGAGCCATCATGAGGGTGCTGGAATTGAACTCTGACCTTTTGCAAGAGTGACAAGTGTGCTCTTAACCAATGAGCCATCCCTCCAGCACTTATTTTGTTTTTTGACCCCCTGACTTTTTTATACGTGGGTGCTGAGGATCAAACCCAGGTCCTTATGTGCAGTCATCTTTCCCGCCCTATTCCTTTGCCTTTAATGACACTCTGTCCCTTTCTCTGTAAGGCCCATGGTCTCAGAACCCCACCAGGAGACAGAGGGCCAAGAGTGGTAGCAGCAGGAAGCTAAGAGCCCTTCCAAGGCCTCTGGAGGGACTTCATCCTGGGCAGGGGCTGCCAAGGCCTAGGCATCCGTCCAGGTGGCAGACACAGATGGTTTCTGGCTTCAGTCAAATACAATGTCATTGGAACTCTTTATTTTCTAGAACAAGAACTAACAAGATGACTCATCCCCTTATTAAGTCAACTCATAAGAAAAGGGAAGTCATCTACATCTCAACACTTCATCCACTGGACACAAGCTGTTCTCGCTCCATGACCCATCACCTAAATCCACTGACCATCCCCAAGTCACCTTTCCTTCCCTGTCTCAAGAATCCACCGTTCCTGGCAGTTTGCTGGATCCCTTCAGCTGCTGTAGCAGTCAGTGCTGCCTGCATCTGCTACCAAATGAGAGCCACGGAGGGGGAGGGGACATGTGGATCTGAAAACGTGTTCTGGGGGCAGTCCCTCTCAGCAGAAAGGAAAAAAGCTACCCCAAAAGGTCCTTTCTCTGTCCCTGCAGAATTTCCTCAGATCAGTCCCAAACTTAGAAACAGCTGTTCCCCTAGAACTACAAAAACAGCTCTCCTATGCTCGGCTCCTCATTCCTCCCTGCTCTGTGTTAATCTGCCCCAGGTTCAGTTTATCCCTCCTTCAACTCAAGGGAGAACCCCAGCACTACTGTGTGAAACAGCACCCTGCAGACCTAGCAGCTTTCTTTGGAGTTCAAATCCCACCTCTCAGACCATGTAGGGTGATGACCTCAGATAACCTTAACTTAAACTTCTGTGCCCCAGTTTCCTCTGGGAGGAAACAATCCCATCTCCTGGGGCTGGAGACACAACTCACCAGGTAAAAGTACTGGCCACACAAGTCTGAAAACATGAGTTTGATCCCTGGAACTGACATTTAAAAAAAGCCAGACAAGCCGGGCGGTGGTGGCGCACGCCTTTAATCCCAGCACTTGGGAGGCAGAGGTAGGCGGATCTTTGTGAGTTCGAGGCCAGCCTGGTCTACAAAGTGAGTACAGGACAGCCAGGGCTACACAGAGAAACCTTGTCTTGAAAAACAAAAAAAACAAAAAATAAAAAAATAAAAAAAGCCAGACAGATGCTTTGTGTCGGTAATCCTATATTTTGACTGAAAGATGGGATACATTAGCAGAAACAAAAGCCCCTACCTTAAAACAAAACAACCAAAGTCACCAAGGTGGAAGGAGAGAGCCAGCTCCTGGAAAATTGTTCTCTGACTTCCACATTCATGCCAAGGTGTGTGCATACTCTCTTTCCCCCTCTAAAAAAGTATTTAATAATAATAACAACAGCACTATCTCTTCTAGTAAATAATAATAATAATAATAATTAACAAAAATAAAATAACTACAGTAAGACTTGTCCATGCTTAGAGAGCTACCTGGCATCCAGTAAGCATACAATAAATACAACTTGTCACTGGACCATCACAGCAGTCCTGTGCGGTAGGAATTGTTAATTCTACTTCTGTTTGGAAGGTATGCTCTGCAGCCACTTGTTGTTGTGGAGAAAATAATACATTATAGCTGAGCCTAGTGGCACAGGCCTAAAATACAGCTACTTATGAGACTGAGGGAGGAAATTCATGCCCTTCATGGGCTACAAAGTTAATTGAAGGCTGGCTTTTATGACCTAGTGAGATCCAGACTCAGAATAAAAAGTGGAAGGAAGGCTGGGAACAAGGTTTGGTAGTAGGTTGCTTCATAGGGAAAGCCCAAGTCCACATGGGGCTGGGTATGGTGGTGGCTCATGCCCATAATCCCAGTAGTCTGGTGGCAGAGAAGAAGGAGGATCCCAAGTTCAAGGCCAACCTGATCTACATAACAAGTTCTGGTTTGAATAGGACTACATTCAAATACCCTTCCTTCCAAGAGTGGTGGCACACACCTTTAGTCCCAACACTCCAATGAGACAGGGTCTTACTACCTAGCTCTGGCTGTACTGGAGCTCACTATGTAGATCAGAGATCCTCTGATTCACAGAGATCCACTTGCCTGTACTTCCCAACTGCTGAGATTAAAGTCATGTTCCATCAGGCCTGGCAAGACCCTTGTCTCAAAAAAAAAAAAAAAAAAGACAGGAAGAAGGGGAAAGTACATAATTAAAAGTTAAAGTGACCACTGAGAACAGCACAGCCCTTACACCACAGAGCTGTGACTAGAGTTCTAGCTGTGGACTCTAATTTTCACACTCGAAAACCTCATCCTCTGACATGCCCCTTCTTCCTGGCAGGGAAATCTGAGAGTTCTCATAGATCAGCATCAAAATCCAGTTTCCACTCTGTAGGCCCAGAAGGCAGTGAGTGTCTGTCTCAAGGGAGTGATGTGGGACTTGCCAAACAAAATTAATTTCTGTTCTTTTCCATATTCCAGGAAAAACACTCCATAGCGTCCTTAGGGAAAGGATGCCACCCACCAAAGGTGACAAAGACAACTCAAGGCTAGAGCCCATACCAGCTTCCACAATGTCTCAGACTCCCTTGGGAGGCTCCTAGGCTGTCAGCAATTTTGTAAAAGGTCAGTGCAAATCACTTGGGAAGCATCTGTGTAGGCATGGTATCACACGAATGCGTGTCTGCCAAACCCATATATTTCTAAA
Organism: Lophiomys imhausi; assembly: GCA_907164525.1. NCBI lineage: Eukaryota > Metazoa > Chordata > Mammalia > Rodentia > Muridae > Lophiomys > Lophiomys imhausi. The sequence continues at coordinate 7,655,159 of CAJQZJ010001558.1, forward strand.
AACATCTGCACTGTCTTCACCCTGGGAGTGGAGCAAGCAAGCTATGGAGGCAAGTCCCTGTCGCTGAAAAGTCTGCCCTGCCGCTTCTGCTTATGGGTGGCTCCCAGTCTGAGAGGAACTCAACGAAAATGTCTACATACACACCAAACTTCCCAGCAGAGGCAAGGAATCTAGTGAAACTTCTAAATGCCAGTCAATAGTGTGTGGAAAGAAACGATCAAGCCTGCTGTGGTGGCTCATGCCCTTAATCCTAGCACTCGGGAGGCAGAAGCAGGCCGATCTCAATGAGTTTGAGGTCAGCCTGGTCTATAAAGCACATCTGGGACAGCCAGGGCTACACAGAGAAACACTGGCTCAAAAAACGAAAAAAAAAAAGAAAGAAAAAGAAAAAGAAAAGGAAAAAAGAAAGTAAGAAAGGATCGAAACACAAAAGCATTCTCACGTTCCTAGGTCCCGCAGTATCTAGCAAAGAATTTGAGCCCCATCTTCCAGCTCCACCGTCAACACTTAACAGAAGGCTTCTGTATATATTGTTACAAACTTTTCTTGTACTTCAAGACTGAGACGGCTCAGCACTTACTGAGGAGCTGTGGACATTAATGGTTGCTGGGCAGGCATCATTTTCTTCAGTGGTGTAGTCGCTGGTAAGCTGCCTGTCTGGTAAATGCCTGCTCCCCACCTCTGGCACGCACACCCCTAAGCTCATGCTAGCAAACCTGATTAAACTCAGTGAGTCATAAGAAAAGACATGAAACTAGGAGGAACATTTGTTGGGAAGAAGAGGTTCAGAGGGAAAAGGAGGGGGATATGAAAATGGGGTATGAATACTATAAAAATATATTCTATATGTGTATGAAATTGCTGAATAAATTTGTTGTCTTGTTTTTCAAGTCAGGGTTTCTCTGTGTAATGCTAGCTGTCCTGGACTCACTCTGTAGACCAGGCTGGCCTTGAACTCAGAGCTCTACCTGCCTTTGCCTCCCCAGTACTGGAATTAAAGGTGTGTGCCATCATACCTGGCTGACAAAAAAAAATTTTTTTTTTTAATTTTTTTTCCTCCAGCAAACTTCAGTTTGGTCCCCAGCATCCACATCAGGCAGCTACAATGAAACAGACTGAAATGAAAGAAACCAGGACTAAAAATTGTAGCCCTGGCTACTATTAAGCAGCTATGTGACTTTGCAAAATAAAACAACAACAACAATAATAGTGGCTAACTAATGCTGGATATTGAGAATATCCACTGTACTGAGCACCATGCTAGGGGCTTAACAGGTATTTGATTCCCATCAACAATCATTTCAAAATATTGTTACTTTTGTTGTATAAATTAGGAAACTAATACTGAGAGACACTGAGTAACTTACCCACCTTTCCAGTGCTGGAATTATGGTCAAGAACCACCATGGCTCATTTATTTGTTTGTTTGTTTGTTTATATGGTTCCTTTATGTATATATGTATGTATGTATGTATGTGAGTATTTTGTCTGCATGGATGTCTGTGCACCACATGCATGTCTGATGAGCATGGAGACCAGATCTCCTGGAACTGGAGTTATAGATGGTTGTCAGCCACCATGTGTTTGCTGGGATTTGAACCCAGGTCCTCTGGAAGAGCAACCAGTGCTCTGAACCACTAAGCCATCTCTCTAGCCCCAACCACTGTGCTTTATTTTATGTGGAACTGAAGATGGGAACCCTAGGCTTCACACATGCTATCAAAACACTCTATCAACTGAGTTACCTCCAGGGTTCCCAACCCATACCCTCACCTTTCCATTATGTGTAATGGCCTGGGACCACTAACTCCTCCAGGAGCAAACAGTAATCTTTAAGACCCTCTCTGGCTTTAAAGTTTGGGTTTCTCTTTCAGAAATAAAATGAGTGGGCCGGGCGGTGGTGGCGCACGCCTTTAATCCCAGCACTTGGGAGGCAGAGGTAGGCGGATCTTTGTGAGTTCGAGGCCAGCCTGGTCTACAAAGTGAGTCCAGGACAGCCAAGGATACACAGAGAAACCCTGTCTCGAAAAACCAAAAAAAAAAAAAAAAAAAAGAAATAAAATGAATGTTGGGCATGATGGCATCCCTTTGATCCAGCACTCTGGAAGCAGAGGCAGGTGGATCTCTATGCACAAGTTCTAGGCTACTCAAAGCTACACAATGAGATCAGGTCCAGAGACAGAGAGAGAAGAAGGAAAAGGAAGAAGAATGCATGACTTTGAAAAATCAAACCAGATGGTGGCACACGCCTTTAATCCCAGCACTCGGGAGGCAGAGGCAGGCAGATAGATCACTGTGAGTTCAAGGCCAGCCTGGTCTACAGAGTGACTTCCAGGACAGCCAGTGCTACACAGAGAAACACTGTCTCAAGGTTTAAAAAAAAAAGAAAGGAAGGAAGAAAAGGAAAAATCAAATGCAGGATGCTGTAACTCAGTAAGATGAACCAAAACATCTGTATATGCCTCACCCAAAACCAGTCAGGAGGAAAACCTTTGACCTCCTACGTGTGCTCCGTGACACCACCAGGCAAACCCCAAACTGTCTTGGAAAAATTGACAGCCAGAGGTCTCAGTCAGCACGCAAAGGTCTGCAAGTCTGCAATGATTAGTGTCTGCTTTTTTTTTTTTTCCTTGAAGAGAGTCAAATGCAAGAAAATGTTACCTATCAGAAGCTAGTTAGTTATGTTTGTTCACGACAGGAGCTCCCTATACAGCTCAGGCTGCGTCAGACTAATCATCCTCCTGCGGGCTAGGATTACAGGTGTATGCCTGGAGAAGGGTAGTCCTTTTTTTTTTTTTTTTTTTTTTTTTTTAGATTAGGAGCTTAGAGAGATGGTTAAGAGGTTAAGAGCATGTACTACTCTTCCAGAGGACTCACATGGTGGCTCTTAACCAGCTATGAGTCCCAAGGGATTCAATTTCTTTTCTTCTCCAAGGACACCTGCACACATGTAGTGAATGTACATACACTCGGGCACATACACATACAAATAAAATAAGTCTTTAAAACTTATTTTTTTAAAAAAGCATGTTTAGGGGCCGGAGAGAAGGCTCAGCAGTTAAAGAGCACTTGCTGCTCTTGCAGAGGACCTGGGTTTGGTTCCCGCACCTCCAGCACATGGCCGCTCAAAACTGGCTAAAGCACCAGTTTGAGGGAATCTGATGTCCTCCTATGACCTCCAAGGGCACGAGGCACATGTGGTGCAAATACATACATGCAGGCAAACACTCGTATACATAAAATAAATGATCTAAAAAACTGTGTGTGTGTGTGTGTGTCTGTGTGTCTGTGTGTCTGTGTGTGTGTGTGTGTGTGTGTGTGTGTGTGTGTGT
>CAJQZJ010001558.1:7679924-7702418 GCA_907164525.1 Lophiomys imhausi
ATACCTTGCCCATTATAGTAAAGACTGAATGAAGTCAATTTATGTGAATCCAGGGGGAAGTCCTGATGAAGGGTAGGAGTTTTGAATAGTGCTAACTACCCCCTCTCATTGCTTATTAGTTGTGGAGAGGAGAGAGACAGAGAGAGAGAGAGAGAGAGAGAGAGAGAGAATATTAAACAGTACTCCATCAGAATTAATGTTCTCTGTGGGTCAGAGGGACATCTTGTGCTTTCAGATGTGGTACCCTGGAGACATTACCCATGCAGTATTCCAGGTAACCGTGAAGAATGTCATGAGAAAATGTCAAGCAAACACAAAACAAGGAACTTTCAAGTAAAAATAAAAATAAGGCAGGGGTCTGTATCTTTTTAAAAACGTTTTATTTGTGCATATTGGTGTTGGGTCTGCACGTACGTCTGTGCACCATAAGCATGCCTGATGCCCACTGACATCAGAGGAGGGCACTGGGTCCCCTGGAACTGAAAGTACAGGTGGCTGCGAGCTGCCATGTAGGTGCTGGGAATTGAACCCAGGTCCTCTGGAAGAGCAGCCAGTGCTCTTAACCATTAAACCTTCATCCTAGGCCCATAGGGGTCTGGAGTACGTATCTTTTAAAATGTCAGCTATATAATACCTAATGTGCTGGAGTAAAGAAGGTGTATTAATTATTTATATCTTTGCTGTGTTCAAACATCTGGCAAAAGCAACTTCAGGGAAGGTTTTCTTTGGCTGACAGTTCAGAGAAACACAGTCCATCATGGCTGCTTGTCTACAGACTGACAAGCAGAGAAGGAACAATGGTAGGATTCATCTGGCTTTTTTCCTTCTCTCTTTATTCAGTTCAGATCCTCAGCTCCTGGGATGCTGCCACCCACATTCAGAGTCCTCCTCTGAAAAGTTCCTCTTAGAACCCAAAGGTGTGTGCTTCATCAACACCCTGTTTATTAATCTAATCAAGTTGACAATTAACCAGCACAGAAAAAAAGGTTGGAATATGAGCAGCTAATTAAATGAAAGTATCATATAAATATGATACTTTTAATATAAGTTAATAGTGAGCTGTGGTATAAGAGTGCTTGAAAACATATAGAGGTCTTTACAGGTCACAGATATGATGTACGAAACCCAGAAAGTCCAGGAAAATAACAACAAACCAACAAACAAATTTTCTAAAAAGAGCCCACTGAGGTGGTTCATGCCTTTAATCCCAGCATCTAGTAGACAGAAAGAAGGAGATATCTGTGTTTCAAGGCCAGGAGAGTTTACATAGCAAGTTCTAGGCCCGGCCAGGCCCACTATATAAAAAGGAGTCAAACGAAAGAGTTCACAGTGATTTAGCATGAGAAAGAATGTGAATTCTGCAAAGCTGGATAAAAGGCATATAGGTGTTTACTGTAAACTTGGAAACATGCCACCCCTATTTTACTTTTTTTGTTTTGTTTTCTTTTTCGAGATAGGGTTTCTCTGTGCAGCCGTGGCTCTTCTGGACTCACTTCGTAGACCAGGCTGGCCTCGAACTCACAGAGATCCGCCTGCCTCTGCCACCGAGCGCTGAGATTAAAGGCGTGCGCCACCCACCACACCTGGCTTCCATTTTTTCTTTTTTAAATATTCACATTGAGTTCTCCCTGCATAAACTCTGCAGTCATCTTTGTCTCTGGAATCTGGGGTAAGGAGTGAATTCCAAGGGAACAAAAGCATTTAGCCACATTTTAAAATTAGGTAAAGGGGAAGGAAAAGCATTCCTAGTATATGGAACAGTATGACCTAAGGCAAGCAGGCGTGACGTTCAGTACAGCTGACACAAAGGGCTGGTGCTGGCAAAGGGGGTGAAAGGCTAGCCCGGCAGTAGACCTTCCAAGACAAATCTTGGTCTTGTCTGAGTTGCAAAAATTTGTCTCTTTGCTCCTTCCCACAGGCTGGTTCCCTCACTGGCCCTCAAAGGATCTGGATGTGAGTGACATAAACAGGCTCGGCCATCCTTACAGGAGCTAGGGCTGGATTTGGGAAACCAAGGAATTGAATTTTGCCTGTCTACGCGGAATGAGTACAAACCGCCGTGCCAAGTACAGAAGTGAAGTAGTTTTCCACAAACAAGCTTCTGCAACGCAGCATCCCGTACTCTGTGAATGAGCAAAAGGATCAACCCAACCAATCAGGGCCCGATGCACCTCAGCCAATCCCAGCTCGGCGATGTTTTAGGCTGGGCGGAGCTGACCCTCCAAAGAGTTATTTGTTGGCCTGGTGCCCCACCCCCACAGCCCTGGCACACAGTTCTAGGGAGAACTGCCTGGAAACGGCCAAGAGGCCGGCAAAGTTGATTAAATCAAAGGTGCAGGCCGAGAACGCTAACCCTGGACTGCTGCAGCCATGGCAACGCCCGCATTTGCCTTACACACTGTGCCCACGACATCCTAGGAGGGGTGGAACTGCATCCGGAAGTAAGGGGGTCTAGAACAGTGGTTTCTCACCCCTCCTAATGCTACGACCTTGTAATACAGTTCCTCGTGTTGTGGTGACTCCCAACCATAAAATTAGTTTCGTTGCCACTTCAGAGCAATTTTGCTGCTGTTATGAATTGTAATGTCAATATTTTTGGAGCTAGAGGGTTTTCGAAGGTGTTGCGACCCCCATGTTGAGAACCACTGGTCTAGAAGGATGTCTCTCCTTCATCCCACCTGGACAGGTGGGGGCACTCCCTTTCTTCTTGGGAAGGAAAAAGGAAGCTGATGTTTCAGAGGGCGGGATTGCTCAAGAGAGCTGTACCCTAGTACCTCCAGTGAATACGGTAAAGGTGTGGGGGGAGAAATGCCTCCCCAAGGAAGACACACCATACCCAGACAGGCACATAGCCTGTCTCCTGGCCTTTTGGTTCTGCGATTCTAGCATGAACCCCTTCTGCTACATCTCAAGCTAATCTCCAACTGGTTGCTTCTCCAGTATCTCCCATCAGTTTTCTCAGTCCTGAGATGAAGGTGGATGACAGCCTCATCCAAATTGATATCATCATAATGGAGACAGGAAATAAGAGGGCTGGAGGTGTACTTCCCTGCAGAGCACTTGTTTACTACGTGCTTCCATGCACAGCATGGTCCACACAAAAGCAAAACAAGAAGACTAAGTGAAGATAGGATGCATTGAATTTGAGGTTCTAGGTGCTGAAGAGATGGTTCAGCAGCTAAGAGCTCTGGCTGCTCCTCCATTGAACTTGAGTTCTATTCCCAGAACCTTCATGGTGCCATTAACTGTAACTCCAGATCCAGAGGGTCAGTGGTGAGGGACATAGCCACACACTTATACAAACATACACGCAGGCAAAACATCCATCTATATAAAATAATCTTTGAGTCTGAGGTCCCATACTCTGTTTTTTTTTTTTTTTTTTGGTTTTTCGAGACAGGGTTTCTCTGTGTATCCTTGGCTGTCCTGGACTCACTTTGTAGACCAGGCTGGCCTCGAACTCACAAAGATCCGCCTACCTCTGCCTCCCAAGTGCTGGGATTAAAGGCGTGCGCCACCACCGCCCGGCTTGAGGTCCCATACTCTGTATCAGGCCTTGTGCTAAGCATTTTATATTCACTTAGATCAAATTGAGCTGGGTCTGTAATTAGTGTTGTCAACCTGACAGATCTGGAATCATCTGGGAGACAGGCCTCTGCACATCTGTGGGGGACTATCCTGATTATGTTGAGGTAGAAAGACCCACCTATTATGAGTGGTCCCATCCTCTTTTCAAAAGGCACTTTAAATTTTAATTATTTTTAATTGTGAGTACCTATGTTTATGTACACATGCTACAGGTGCTCCCAGAGGCCAGAGGTGTGGGCTTCCCTAGAGTTGCTTCCTCAAAGGTACTAACTAACAGAAACTGGACTCTATTGCCCCGAGGGACTCTGCAGGTGCCAGGCCAGAGGTGGTGAGCCTTACAGATCCACATGAATGCAAACGGTATTCAGACTATAAAACACTTCAAAGAAGAAATGCGGAGGATGCTGGGCCAACCCAAGGACTGATCAGACCTTCTGTCCAGTAGTCCTTGAAGATGATAAAGGGAAAATCTCTACCCCTCGATATCCTGAACTCAGGTTTCTCCAGAGGACCAAATTGCAGGGCCCCTGAAGAACAGAAACAGATACATGGGGCTGGATCAACTAACAACTTGGTGAAATAAAACTTCTCTTATTCCCACAACAAAAACACCACAAGGAACACGGTTTCTCTAGTTGTATTCAGAATCAATGAAGACACTAAAGCAATTATCACAGGAAATCTGGAGACACCCAAAGTTTTCCCATTAAACGAAGTGTCAGAATGTTGATCTGCCACTCTGTGACTGTCATTTGAGTGCTTGTCACATCCCCTTAACCACCTCCCTGGAGGCTTTCCATGACAGTTAATGTCTACCTGTGCCTGGCTTACTGTCGGTCCTTAGTGGAGCTGTATGGTGGGGTGATCACCCTTCTGTAGTCTAGTGCCTTTCCACCCGCCCTGCTCTGTGGCACCATGGTACCAACCAACCCTCTTTTCCCAGCCCAGTAACAGGAAGGAACTACACCTGGGGAGGAAGTACAACTTCAATCATTTTCTACCATCACAGTGAACTGAGGAAGCCTCTGCGGCATTAAGCAATCCATCATAACAGTTGTGACTGGTTAACTTTAATTTGTCAAAATAAATCTGCAGTATTTTGCATGTTAGTAATACAGTGCTGGTATTGACAGGTAAAATCATCATCTGAGTACATAGAAACCTTCATTTAGGAGCACACCTTAGGAGGGGAATGAATACACAGTAAAAGGTAAATGCAGGCCAAGCACAAGCCCTACAGCAAGCATAACAGGCTGGATGTGAGATCTGAGGATTATCTAATACAACCGTTTAGCTGCCAATCTGATAGATGGAAAGCTCTCCACCAGGTTACAACCAAGAGGGAAAATACACTCTGCCTTTTTGTACAAGAGTAGCCATTGGTGCCTTCCACACATGGTTCAATCAGTTCATCAGCAACACAACTCAATTTCAGTTCCAAGACACAGGAGGGCTTTACCACACAACCTGTCTGTGCCCCCCTTTGCAGTGGCCTACCCTCACCCCATCCTGCCCATCAGCTCTCTCCCTCCCCAAAGAAGACACAACGTGGCTTTTATTATTGCAGACAAGCTTAAGTGAATAAAGTATGCATACAAAATAGCATTTTAACTGAAGTCATACAATGAAGTCTCACTCCTGTTTACAATGAATTGATAAAACAATCATTTCTAGTATATATCTTTCTTTTTGCCTGTAAGAATTGATACTTTCAGGATCTTATGACCACGCTGTAGCCTGGGGGAAGGGCCCACACCTGCCCACTTGGAGGACTGCTCCTTGGCCACTGTGGAGGAAGCCTAGGTTGTCTGAACCATGAAGGACCATGACTGCCAGCACAACAGACATGGAAGGTCCAGCAGGCAGAGCACATGCCAGGAAGTGGGGGTTTTCTCCACATATGACCACTGCCCTCCCAGGTCTGAGCAGTGCCATTCCTAGGCCTTCCCACATGAGCCCTTCCAGTAGCTCACACATAATGATCTACATATTAAAACCAAACCATTTCTCAACTGTGGGTAAGAACTGTTGTAACAAAGCCATAGCTACATATTTTTCTCTACATTTTGTTTATTGAGACAAACTAATTAAAAGGCACAAACATAGGGCATGTTTACATGGACATTATAACAAACATATACATTAAAAGTGTAGGAATGTGTTGCCTTCCTGCTAAACAGAAAGTTCCTAAGCTTTATATATACAAAAGTTGTACAATTTAATGTCCTAAAGTACAAAAGATCATTTATAAAATTATTTTACACTAGGTACTATTTATTTATTTTTTTTACTATGTAGTTCATCCCCCTAGAACTGTTTTGTATAATGACACACAGATACCTGTCCCTGATGTCGGAAGTCTGCCTCAGATGCAAGTATTTTGATGTTTGTACGGACACAGTGGGGTATAAACGGAAGTCATCTGGTGTGACAGTCCTGCATGCATTCTGCAGGGTTAACAAAACTCATTTCCATTTTTCTTAACTGCAAGATTAAAAATGAAAAAGACCCAAAACATATTGCAATGTTAAAAAAAAAAAATCTTGGTTTGAATGAAGTCTTCAACACAATGCTTCAAAACATGACTGCGGCATGATGGCATAAAGAGTGTCTGCTTCCCCAGCTTTCGGTTGCTACCGTATGTACAGGGATAAAGCATCCTGCTAGGAAACAGAAAGCACGAGTCTCAACGTGCACAATCACTGCAGGGTTTCCATGGAGCATGCACACAGCTGCCTCCCTGAAAACTCCAGAAAGCGGATACAAGTGTTTTTTTTTTTCCAAAGGAAAAAAAAGTGATGTCCATATTTACAAAGTTGAACAAATCTGCACAATACTTGATTAAACAGAAGGAGAGGGAAAAAAGATACACTCTGCTTGTTCTGAAGGGGCATACTACCTAGTTAGTGGTTAGAATAAAAACTGTATACAATTTAATATAAGACATAAACTCTAGTGAGCATCTAACACATCTGTGCCTGTTGTAACATCAACAGACATTGATTGGGAGAGAGGGGCATATCACATCCCAGTGTCTCCAATGTCTTCCAATTTAAAGCAATAGATTTAAACTGTTCCGAAGTTCTCATTGCTCCTGAACAGGTCCCTCCCTGTTAGGAGCCTGCTGTGTACACACCTGACTTCTCCTCAGTCAGCTGTAGCCTTTTCTCATCAAAACACAATTTGTTTGTTTGGGTTTTTTTTTTTAAGTTTTTTTTTTTTTTAAAAAGTCAACTACAATGCTATATTCCATCAGATTAATATGCTGAGCAATATTTACATCTTCAAATATCAGGTCACAATCCCTATTATATGTTGAAGTTAGAATGATAAATTATCATATGCTTTGCATATCAGAGCTGGTATCACCTTTCCCATAGGGAATGCTGCCTGAAATTAACATATTCCCAAAGGTAAAATGCATATTCTCTGAAATGCATTTTATTATGACAATGCATCTATTTACTCAGACGAACAAAAAGCACAGACAATTCTAAACTACCTCTCAGTCTGTGGCTTTACAACTTCAGGTTAAACCATCCACTTGTACAGAGGGAAAAACTCTGCTAGTGTTTACAATAAAATGATTTTGTTGGATTAAAAACAATTAATAATTAAAAACAAATAATGCTGTGTTTTTTTGTTTTTTAAATTTTGAAATGGGGTTTTATGATTGGTTTTAATTCTGGCATTTTACCTTGCCACCTACTATCCTGTTTAAGCAATGTTGTCAGCAAAAGGGAGTCTCTGACTAAACTAAAGTGGTCCAGTGATAAGTCACACATATATCCTACTTTGAACAACCCCAGCCAAATTGGAGCAAAATGCTACTACACTCTTATTAACTAATGTAATAAAACCTCCAAATTTCATAGTCTGCTTTTTGCTTTAACCAACTAAAAGTAAGTTGATGGTAAATATTTACTGGAATCCACATTTTGACTTTGTAACACTGTTTACCAAGGTGGTGATGTGGGAAGAGCTTGGGGCAGGAAAGGCATGCTTTCTACAGGCCTCATTGCTATGTTGAGAGGGGCAGCTAGCGTCATCGGTGTGGGCAGGTTCATTGGAGATGTGATAGTGACAGGGTGTGCTATATTCACTGGGGCAGTTACAGGGGTGGGGAGGTTGACTGGAGTAGTGAGGGTTAAAGGAGAGGTCATGGAGAGTGGACTGGTTATAGTGACGGGATGCCCTATGTTCATTGGGCTGGTTATATTAACTGCACTTGAAACATTTACTGGACTTCTCATGCTCATTGCAGCTGCCACTGTGACTGGGTTTGACATAGTCCCAGACGACACAGAGGATGTTATATTGAAGGGAGTAGTGAGAGTCACAGGTGTTGTAGCAGCCGTGGAGGTTTGGCACAGGTTGGCAGCTTCTAAAATGAGAAGACAAAAGGGACTTTAGACTCTCAAAACTATAAGCAAAATTCAACTTCTGAATTAATTTCTCTTAATTAAAAAGAGCATTTAATAAATCAAATTACAGCTTCCACCAAGTGATCAAATATGGAAAGAGGGCCTCCTGAGCACAGTCCTAGGGCAGGGATCCCACCATATGAATCTCTTCTCTGAGGCCTGGGAGGACGTGGGCAGCTTGTTCAGCTCTGAACTTTTGATTTCACTTCAGATTTCCTTACCTACCTCACAGAGACACTGAGAAGATCAGTTAACTTCTGCAAGGCACTCTGAGGAGCAGAAATTCTAACTCTCTCTACCTTCATTGTACTTCTCCTGAGGTCTATAGCCTCTCCTGGGAAGGGCCAACCTCCAGCAGGGCAGCGGGAAAGAGCTTGTCTACACAGCTGTGCCAGTGACTGACTGCTCAGAAGGCACACTGTACCCAGCAGAGAGGTGTGTGCACTCATGAGCACAGCATGTTCAAGGCTTCTTAGATGTGAAGCCACATTCCGTGGAGGTTTTTAAAACAGGTAAAGAATAATAAACACTATTTCAGTGTCTGTCTGTGTCCAAGGAAAACTAAGTTAAATAATATTGCAGTTTATAATGTTTCTCTTCTTTTTGAGACACGGTCTTACTATGTAGCCTTGTCTGGCCTGGAACAAGCTATGTAGACCAGGCTGGCCTCAAACTCAAGAGATCCACTTGTCTCTACCTCCCCAGTGCTGGGGTTAAAGGCTTTTGCCACCACGCCCGGCATATAAAGCTTCTTACATTAAGGGAAAAGCTACTACTCAGTATTGTATTCTCCTTTTCTTTTCACTCCACTTCCTCTTCTTTCTAATGCTGATATAATCATCTACTTCATCCCCAGTATCATCTAACTGTACACATTACACACACCACTAAGCATACCACAAAGAACTAACTAAGGCAAGGCAATCCTGTGGTATGCTGGGGATCCCCAGCCCTTGTTATCCAGCAATGCCTGAACAGTTCTTTAAAAGATCCTCAGGGCTGGAGAGCTGGCTCAGCAATGAGGAGCCAATATTAATCTTGCAGAAGCCATAATAGAGTTTAAAATCCACTGGAACTGGAGCTACAGATTGTTTTGAGCCAACATGTAGGTGCTGGGAATTGAACGTAGGCTTCTGCTGGTATCAGGCATGTACACGGTCACAAACATACATTCAAGCAAAAAAGTCACATACATAAATAATAAATCTTAATTTAAAAAAATATTAAGATCGCTGGAAGGTGATGCCATACTCCCCTCAAGAAAATTCAGCACCTGTGACATCCATTCAAGTCTCCAGCTGGAGGTGTGCACAGGGTCCACAGAAGGGTCAAACCACTTCAGGTCAGTAAGCAGCCTTCTATGATTGGTCTGACCTTATCTGGTATGCTTCACACTACATACTAGGAGTTGCCAAATAAGACTGATGATGGAAACCGTCTAGGAAGGCTTTTTTTTTTTTAATAGATTGTGGAGATACTCAATACAGAAACTGAAATGGAACCTGAGAAATTTATAAAGTTAAAAAAATTTCCTTGATGATTATCTGATTTTCATCCAGGTTTGGGAATTTTAAATTTATTCAGGTCTAATATTTAAAGGACACTTCTGACTGGGTATGGATCTCTGGATTTTAGGTCAGCCTGGTACACACAGGGAACTCCAGGGCAGCTAGGGCTACACAGTAAGAACCTGTATCAAAAAAACAAAACAAACAAAGAAAAGGGACTTTTAGGTTTTTGGAGACAGGGTTTCTCTGTGTATCCCTGGCTGTCCTGGACTCACTTTGTAGACCAGGCTGGCCTCGAACTCACAGAGATCAGCCTGCCTCTGCCTCCCGAGTGCTGGAACTAAAGGTGTGCGCCACCAAACCTAGCAAAAAAAAAAAAAATGACATTTTTTATTCAAGTTGAGATTTTCATTAGGTTTTTAATATAGCAGTCTCCTCTTTCCCAAAATGTAATATTTACTAACACAGAGCAACTCCAGCTACAAATGGGAACACAATAGCATTTTGTTCAATGAAGGTCAGGAGATGAGCTAAACAATCAAGTCTCATTGTGCCAAGCAAACTGAAATGCATAGAGTGCGGATGGGAGAAGGTCCACTGGCTTTCTGCTTCCTGGGTGATGGTGTCACTGCTGAGGTTCTTCTTGTGCTCTGCTCAAAGGAAGGCGTTTCTGTCTTGTGTGCCACTTCCCTGCCTCCCCGCCAGTCTTCTTTTCACTCTAGAGGATCAAACTTTTGATACTGTATATAGAAGGCAAGTGTTTACCACTGAGCTGTGCCCCGGTCCTCAAGCATCCTTTTACTATGACTTCAAATACTTTTACTCCTTCGCTAATGAAAATATCCATCACAATATTGCTTCCAACTACTACACAATTATCACCATTCTCAACTTGTATAACAAAGTCCTCAACATCAGAGGTGCGTATATATGTTCAGGTAGGGCCAGTCCTGTGAAGGGCTAAAAGAGAGACTAAGAGCCAAGAGAAAAGACAGCAGGACAGTAAAGTCTGAATTATATAACAAATATCACTGCAGGACCAGCCCCAAGAAGGAGAAAATCGGTTATGAGAAAATGAACTTACACAAGGATAGAAATTTTAAAAATTAAAAATTAAAAAAGGAGCCCATGATGGGCATGATGGCGCACGCCTTTAATCCTAACACTTGGGAGGCAGAGGCAGGTGGATCTCTGTGAGTTCGAGGCCAGCCTGGTCTACAAAGAGAGTTCCAGGACAGCCAGGGCTATGTAGAGAGACCCTGTCTCAAAACAAAACAAAAAACAAGAACAAAACAAGAGGAGTCAATAACACAAGGGCACTAACATAAAAAGGAACTGTAAGCATACCAACCTTGACTGTATATGTAACAAAAGTACATCCAGAGAAAGACCAAGGCAGGAAGCACTAAGGACTTTTCCCAGTAATAAAAACTCAAATGGGGGCTGGAGAGATGGCTCAGTGGTTAAGAGCACTGACTGCTCTTCCAAAGGACCCGAGTTCGGTTCCCAGCACCCATAAGGCGGTTCACAACCGTCTGTAACTTCATTATCTGAAACCCTCACACAGACATACATGTAGGCAAAACACCAATGCACATAAAATAAAAATAAATTTAAAAAAAAAAGAAAAAAAAAAACTCAAATGGAAGCTCTGCTGCTAATAATTAGACTGTTCAGTAGGCAGCATTACGAAGCCAGACTCCGACACTGCTGTGCTCCCCTCCCGTCACCTGGAGCACTAACTTTAACACTTCTTGGAGACTAGAAGCCCCTACTTACCCTTCTTTCTGGCTTTGACAGCTTCTTCCCACAGTCTCAGTGTCTCTACCTGCTTCCCTGGCCAGCTTGTTACATGTTGCTGCTGCTGCTGCTGCTGCTGCTTCTGACTGCTGGTCTCTTCACTCATGCATGCTATTCCAAAGACAAACCATAAACATTGTGTTCAAGGTTGAGAAAGAGTAGCCAGGTTTTCAAATGCAAACCTAGGAGCTAGAGATACAGGTCAGCTGTCACAGTGCTTGGCTAACATACAGGAAGCCCTGGGTTCCAATCTCACCATAAGACCCTGTCAAAAACAAAAGCAAAGAAACCAAGCCAGGCATGGTGGCACACATCTTTAATCCCAATACTCAGGAGGCAGAGGCAAGGAATCTCTGTGAGTTCTCAACCAGTCTGATGGTCTATATTACAAGTTCTAGGCCAGCCAAGATTACATAGTGAGACCCTGTTCAACAAACAAACAAACAAACAAAAAACCAAACACACTCAAATCTTGATGCTTCAACTCCTTGTGCCTCTATGACCACTGTTAAATAACTAACCGCTAGTTGAGTAACTAATAACTCTTAATATAGTGCATCTTTTTTCCTGCTTGTATTTATATTGAGCAAGAAATGTTTGCTAAATATCAGGAAACCAGGGCCAGCAACATGGCAGCAGGTGAAGGCCTGGCACCAAACCTACAGCCTGAGTTTTAATCCCTGGGACTCATGTAGTGGAAGGGAAGGACTGACCCCCATAGCTCCCTCTAATCTGACACGTGCACTATGGCATGTGTATGTACACACACTAAATATATATCATTTCTATAATCTATGGGCCTGTTAGAAAAATAACATAAAAACATAATTCTTTGCTAAACTAAAAAGAAAAAAATTATCTTTGAAAAAAGGAAGCTGGATAATGTTAGCATGGGTTCAATATTTAATAAACTATCAAATATATTTAACCAAAGAAAAGTAAAATTTTATGAAGTATAGCATGCTAGATAATGAACAAGTGGATGGATTAAAACACATTAAACTTAGTCAAGTGTGGTGACACATACCTTTAAAACTAGTACTTGGGAGGCAGAGGAAGGCAGATCTCTGAGTTCCAAGTAAGCCAAGGCTATAAAAACCAAACAAAACTAAATAAAAAAAAAACATATTAAACTTTCCCATTTACTTAAGCCATTCATGATCATTTATTTATAGAATCTAACATTTCTGTTGTATGAAATATATATGTAACAAGATACAGAATTGAGCTGGAGAGATGGCTCAGTGGTTAAGAGCACTGGCTACTCTTCCAGAGGACCTGGGTTCAAATCCCAGCACCCACATGGCAGTTCACAGCTCTCTGTAATGGCCAGGCATGGTGTCCCATGCCTATAATCCCAGCACTCAGGAGGCAGAGGCAGGTGGATCTCTGTGAGTTTAAGGCCAACCTGGTATACAAAGTGAGTCCAGAATAGCCAGGGCTACACAGAGAAACCCTATCTGAAACAAACAAACAAAAAAAAAATATACAGAATTATGAAAATAACTTTCTTCTAGTGGTTAGGGAAATTTTTTTTTAAACTTATTTATTTATTATTATGTATACATTGTTCTGGATTGAAGTATGTATGCCTTCAGGCCAGAAGAGGGCACCAGATCCAATTATAGATGGTTGTGAGCTACCATGTGGTTGCTGGGAATTGAACTCAGGACCTCTGGAAGAGCAGCAAGTGCTCTTAACCTCTGAGCCATCTCTCCAGCCTGGTTAGGGAAATTTTTAAAAATAAAAAGTTGGGTAAATTGGGGCTGGAGAGATGGCTCAGCGGTTAAGAGCACTGACTGTTCTTCCAGAGGACCCGGGTTCAAATCCCAGCACCCACATGGCAGCTCACAACTGTCTGTAACTCCTGTTCCAAACAATCTGATGAAACACATGTAGTCAAAACACCAATGGACATAAAATAAAAATAAATTATTAAAAAAAAAAAAGTTGGGTAAATTAAGTACTACATTTTATCCATAAGTCTCTGGAATATTTTGTCTTCAATTCTGAACTTAAAGTAAGTCAAATATTCAGACCTTCGAATGGGGGTGGGGTGGGTGTGTGTGTGTGTGTGTGTGTGTGTGTGTGTGTGCGCGCGCGCGCTGAGAAAAGGTCTCATGTAGCCCAGGCTGGTCTCACTCAAACTGTCTCTGTTGGTGATCCTAGCCTTGAACTCCTGATCCTCTTGATTACCAAGTGCTAAGATTACAAGTATATGCCACCATACTTGGCTCAAGTTTATTATTGTTGTATTATATTATTTTGAGAAAGGGTCTCATGTAGTTCAAGCTGGCTTCAAACATACTCCTCAGCAAACCCTGATCTTGAGCTCCTGATCCTCCCGCTTCTGCCTCCCATGCTCTAGGAATATAGATGTGAGCACCACACTCAGCTGCTGTAACTCTAAGCACCAGAGCTCTTATTCAAGCCTCATAAACAACTACACTGAGCCGGGCGTTGGTGGCGCACGCCTTTAATCCCAGGACTTGGGAGGCAGAGGCAGGCGGATCTCTGTGAGTTCGAGGCCAGCCTGGTCTACAAAGTGAGTCCAGGACAGCCAGGGTTACATAGAGAAACCCTGTCTCGAAAAACCAAAAAAAAAACAAAAAAAACAAAAAAAACAACTACACTGAAAATAGCTGGGATGAAATTCTGCTGCATAGGTATAATTAGGAGTAGACAATACAGACTAGAAGCCAATAAATGGAGAGTGTAACGATGTTGTTTGGATACATGTATTTAAAGCAGAGTTCCAGCACAAACATGCTCTCTCCACTAATGCCTGCCTGCCTGCCTGCTTTGGTGATGGGAGGAAACAAGATGAACATTAACATAGTCCCGAGAGCCCAGTTCCCAGTGTCTCTGACACACGGAAAGCCCTTGACCTTCCTCAGCGGCGAGGCCGTCTGAGCACCACCTACCTTTGCTGACGCCTTGTTTACATGTGTTGCAGTTGATGCCTTGGCTTTGCCCGTGCGTCTTTAAGTGGCTGGTGATGTACGCCGCACTCAAGAGCTTCCCACAGATGTTACATGATACCTTGCCTTCATGGCGCACCATGTGTGTCCGTAGTCTGTCTTTGGTGGCAAAGGCAGCAGTGCACGTCTGCATGAGGGAGGAAAACTTTTTTTAAATATAGACTATCCTGTTCAACTCATTTTAAAGTACGTATATTTTACACATTACCCTACCCATATCAGCAAACTGGCTGACATAGTGTAATTTTCACTGAATGTGTTACTGAGAATCATAGATCATACTAAAGCATCTGGTGAATTTTAGATGCTTTTATTTTGAAGGAAGAAAACAGATCAACATATAGTAGTGAAAAGATATGAGGCTCACACTCAGCTAAACTTAGATTTAGGGCTGAGGTGGGGCTCAGTGATTGAGTACTGACTTATGAGTTCAATTCCAGTACTGAAAGAACAAGAGAAAACAAAAGCCTGGACTGAAACTGAGTTTTGCAAATCAGTAGACAGTGCAATGCTGAACAAGGTACTTTAACCTATCTGATGTCTCTATGGAACAGGGTCAACACCTATCACAGAATTCCTGGCAGATCAAGAGCCTGACACACATAGTTGGTACTCACTCAATGGTACTAGCATCCTTCCTCCAATTAGATCTTTCTTAGAAGTCATCATTTACTTAATAAAATCAGTCATTAACAAACAACTGAAAGAACACTAAAGAACTTCCAGCAACAAACTAGGATTGAGAATGTCTAAACAGTCATTGTATTTAGCAAAATTCTTAACTTTTTCACTACCACAATTTATGTCTAATGAAATCACTAATCTAAATATAAATTTTCAAATTTGGCAACAGCAGACAAAAATCTAGTAAATAATAAGTTATCCCAATGACTAAGAGAAAATGCAGTATAAAATTCTCCCCTTCTCTGAGCTAGACAGATGGCTGATTGTTTAAGAACAGTGGTTGTTCTTGCAGAGGACCCAGGCTCAGTTGCCAGCAGTCACATGGTGGCTCCCAAGCATCTGTAACTCCAGTTCCAGGGGATCCAACACCCTCTTTTGCCCTGCTTGGGCACCAGGCATGCACATGGTGCACATATGTACATTCGGGCAAACATTCATATACATAACATAAAAAATTAAATTAAAAGGAAATTACAGGCCGGGCATGGTGGCGCACGCCTTTAATCCCAGCACTTGGGAGGCAGAGGCAGGTGGATCATTGTGAGTTCGAGGCCAGCCTGGTCTACAAAGCGAGTCCAGGACAGCCAGAGCTGTTACACAGAGAAACCCTGTCTCGAAAAACCAAAAAAAAAAAAAAAAAGAAATTACAAAAGGGGCTGGAGACATGGCTCAGCAGTTAAGAGCACTGCTACTCCTGTAAAGGACCCAGGTTCAGTTCCTACCACCCACATAGTACTTCACAACTGTCTTGTGACTCTAGTTCCAGGAGAGCTGATCACCCTCTTCTGACCTACTCAGGCTCCTGCAAACATATGGTACCCATATATACACTTACAGATATACATACATAGAAAATAAAATCAGTATTTTTTTAATTACAAAAAAATGTTTCCCCTCTAACCAAAAAATGCCACTGTTTAAGAAAAGGGAAATGTAGCTACACAAAACCATTAAACTTATATTTAGAAATCATCTTTTATTATAAAAATATACTGCCTTACATATCATAAAACTAGAATTCCAATGAACCACATTCATTCCAATCAGTGACTCGAAGAGTGTTCAGGGACCATGATTTGACTGGCTCCGACTCTCTGGATAACGCGCATCAAGTGCTATGTTAGGGATAAGTCATTTTAACTCTTACTTGGCATTTGAAGGGTCTTTCTGTTGAATGCACATGTTTTACATGACAGCTTAGGTGGTCAGGCCTGTAAGAGAGTTTCAAACAGAAGATGTAACGGAACATGCAGGGAGAAATGCTACTTGTATGACATTTGGCAGACTAAATGGAAGTGGCCTACAGAGACAAGAATTACCAACACTCTCCCCCTCAATGCATGCCATCTCACCTTTCATGCCATAGCCAGAGATCTTAACCCTTCACCTGCTACTTTTCTTCAGATCATAGTAAGTGATTGTGATTCTTTACAATCACAAACACTCAAAGTTTTAGTTCCATTACCAGGAATTACTACCAGTGTTAATTCTAATAGCTTCCCCCTCCCCCCAAAAGCAATAATACACACATAAAAAAATAGGGAAGGTTGGGGAAGATCCTCCTAAAACTTGCATTATATCCTGTTACACAAGGATGTAAGTGCTGACTTGGGAGACAGAGGCAGGAGGATCTCTGAGTTCAAGGCCAGCCTGGTCTACAGAGTGAGTTCCAGGATAGCCAGGGATACACAGAGAAACCCTGTCTCAAAAACAATAAAAACAAAACAAGCAAACAAAAAAGGGATATCCAAGGTCATCCTAACTAACAGGAAAGTTTCTTTGGTTTTCACAGTGATCCTTATATGCAGTGCTCCAACTGAACTACAAACTGGAGGAATTTTTGAAATTATTGGAATCCATGCGCCAAATGAAAGATTAGAGCTACCAAAGTACCTCCTTAAATGGCATAAAGCAGGTTAAGTGCTGTGTCTCCACTTGTCAATCACACCAAACCAAAGTTAGACTTAAACACGTAATATTTATCACCAACTTCCTCTAATAACTCAGACCTGTTTGTGTATCTTCTCACATAAACCTAGGTCACAGACACGAACGGAAGCTCACTGATACCATAATGTAAAAGCAAAGCAAAATGCCGTACCTTGAGAAGCCTTTGCCACAAACACTGCAAGTATAGGGCTTGGTGATGCCTCCTTCATGAGATCTCACATGGTAAGTCATCCGGTCCTTCCTCTTGAAGCGCTGATTACAAATAGGACACTCAAAGGGCTTTTCGTCCGAATGGGAAAGCTTGTGCCGATTGAGGTGGTACACGTCCCGGAAGGCCTTTCCACACATCTCACAGGCGTGGTTCTTCTTGACGGGCTTACTGGGTTTCTTGACAGATTGGGGCACAGGCATTGCTGTGGTACTGGTGCTGCTACTGGGGTTGGTGCCCGAGGAAGATGTAGTGACTGTTGACAAGATGCCTGCAATAGTTGAAACCAACGAAGTTCGGCTGCTGTCCCCAGCGATGGTGGAGATAAGGGGGACCACCGTGGTGGGGGTTTTCTTTGCCCGAGACACCAACTTGATCCCTGTGTGGCAGGATTGATGGCGCCTCAGGTGATAGCTGTCCCTGAATGCTTTACTGCAGTAAGTGCACACAAATGAAGTTTTGGGTTTTTCTTTTTTAATCCCAATAGCATCCTTTAATGTTTCTGGTGCAGCCTGAGGTTTCTGAGTAATTGGTATTGGAAGCAACGGTTTCTGATCAGGGGGCTCCACAGCTGAACTCAGGAGGGGCAGCAAGCTGTTCTGTGCTGCCTGCTGTTGGTGATGGGAGGCTTCGTGGGCCTAAAACCAAACATTTACACTTCAGAAACTGAGCCTCCACAGTGACCTTAACCACTCGACATGTTCCAGACAGGAAAGAGCATAGGAGACAGTCCAGGAGCCCGTGAGCTGCTCTCTGCAACAGAGCTGCAGTAACCACCTGCCCTTAAGAGCTCCGTTACAAATCACTGAAAACTGCTGATCAAAATTCAAACATCTACTAAAGCATACACTGCCATCCCTTATGAAGGACATATTAGTCCGTGAAGCCATTGTGCACTTGACTGTCAATACAGAAATCAAGTTTAAATAACTTGTCAAAAAAAATTACATGCCAGACTAAGTACTGAACAGAATCTTAGGTTGCACCAATGTACAAACTCTGTCAATGACTGACACAATCATCTACTGCCTGTTACTCAGAGCAGAATAAGCACCAAATCTCTCTCCCTCTCTATCAGAAAACTAGTGACTGAGAGAAAGCGGCTGCTAAGCAATGAAAGGAATGTAGCTCTGTGAATACATATGCTAGCTGTTAAGTTTACTTATAAAATTCATCACTTAACTCTACTAAAAAGATTTGGCTAACTTGGAGGCTGCCATTTATCAACTGGGAAGATGCTGGTGAAAGTGGCAAAACACCTGTCAGGTGTTTCTCAGCTCAAGAATCCTCCACTAGAGTCTTCGTCTTTTACCAACACTAGTGAAAGAAAAACCAAATGCAACCACATTCACGTCCATCCTCTTCCAGAAGAAGTTTTTTGTTTTTTTTTTTTTTTTTTGGTTTTTCGAGACAGGGTCTCTCTGTGTATCCTTGGCTGTCCTGGACTCACTTTGTAGACCAGGCTGGCCTCGAACTCACAAGATCCGCCTGCCTCTGCCTCCCAAGTGCTGGGATTAAAGGCGTGCGCCACCACCGCCCGGCCCAGAAGAAGTTTTAATAAGCATTTGATATCCACGGTTATGGTGTGCTTCTCTGCTAAAACTGTAGCTGGACCACTGTTTGGAAATTCTAGAAAATGATGGAAAAAGTTCTTGAAATAGATCTTCCTAATATGTTGCTCTTTACCAACATTACTTTTGAAATACTTAACAGTGAGCCCGTCCATGCCCCTATTGCTTGAGTTTTGTAATCCTAAAAGGATCACGCTAAGAGTTCCACATATTTTAAGCACATAACATCCCAGGAAGAGCCTATCCCACCATCTTAGACACTCCAGACAGTTTTTTTCTTACCCGTCACACTCTGTAATCACTTGATTAGCTAGGTTCATTAAAGACACAGAAAACAAAACAACAAATGCCCAAGAAGGCTGGCAGAGCTCCTCTGATGGTCAAGAACGGCTATCCACACGTTCACTTAATGACAGGGTCAGCAGGTATGCCTGGAACCACTCTCCCTCAAGGTCAGGAGGCATGGTATCCAAAGGTAGTGTGGTCTGAATTTAGCAACTTTGACCTCAGTGTCCTTCAGGATATAGAATGACGCTCAGAAATTGTAGCTACTAAGGGGTATCTTGCCAGATTTCATGCCCACACTGAATTACAGCTCATTTTTCATTTCATTTGTGCAGCCCTTGTAAGTTGGGGACTATCTACCTAGGTGACATCAGGAGAAACTTTACAGAATTTCGTCTCTGATCTTACTCTTTTTAGAGCTAAGCAGGATACCCAAGTTTCCATACAGAATGCAAACAGTTAAGAGCTGAAGCTAGGTCAAGACATACAATTTCAAAGGCTAACAGGTCAGACGCTGTGGAATGCAAATCTTCTGGACAAAGTTCAAGCTTATAACATTTGTGCTATTTTTCAGTTCTAACAACCATTAGTAGGATAGAGTACTAAAGAAATCACTGCCATTTACCAACGCAGATGTTTGTGCAGTATGAATTATGTTTATAGCACTGCTGATGCTCACTCACGAGAGTCAAACCAGGTCCCTGCTTCTTGGTAAAATGCTGTAGGACCACTACAAAACTTGGTCTCTGAAGATTGCTAAGAGTGCACACTTCTCTATGAAGCTAGCTAAGAGGGCAATCCCCTCAACTAGCTCCCTGAGGTAGAGAGCTAGATAACAACCATGGCCTGCCTTCAATGGAGTGATTTATTTCTCAGAGTTCTCAGTAGGCTTTTATCTGACCAGCATCATCACATCAACATTTACGCTTCCTCTTCTAACTCGAGTGCACCGCTCCAGCCCTGCCCAAGCTTTCCTTTTTCTGGGACTGGCAAAAAAACAAAACAGAAATGTAACTTCAGCACCCAGGGTGCCAAGATGTGGAACCATGAAATCTTCAATGCCAGAGGGTAAAAGATTTTGTACTAAAACAAATTAGCATCGGTGAGTCACATCTCGAATGTCCTGTTAGAAGAATCATCCATCAAATATTTTAAGAGCTATACTTTCACTTTCCATCATGGTATCTGGGAAGCAAGCAGGTTATTAAAAACTGCTTAAAGGTATAAATTCAACAGGATGCTCCAAGAAACGGAGTTTAATTCTCCATCTCCCCAGTCAAAGTTACTGAAAACTGGAACTGAAAGTCTATTTGTACCTTTCCATAGGAAAGACTGAAAGTCTCTTTATATTCATAGACCTCAACTCCAAATTACAGCTTTTCCAACAATTTTCACAGCACATACTGCATATCCAGGATCAAACAGGAGCTTTCACATTTTCTCATCAGGTGGAAAAAATTAATAGGCTGGCATTAGCTTTATCCAGGAAAAGAATAAACAGTTTTAAAAGTATTTCCTGGGAACTTTCAACTACTTTCCCAAAGATGAATTGTGTCCTTCTTTACATAAAGAACTTGTTTTCTTTTGTTCAGCCTCCATTAAGTTTGCCGATAAGCAGTCTAATACTGTTTAAATCACTTCTAAAGCTCATCAGTCCTTTATTGCAAAGTGACCATTTGTAAGCTTTTTCTAAAGAAGGCATTTGCCATCTTTGCACCCCCCCCCCATGCCAGCTAGTTCTGTATTTCTTTGCCAATGCATTCTTAAGGTGATCATCACTTTATTAGCAGGCTCATCAAGGCGCAATAAAACCAATACTTGATCAGGATGATAGAGTGGGACGTTCATGAGTTCCAAAATCTTAAGAATTTCCAATTTTAGTAAGCTCATCTGTTTCATTAATTACTTAAAATCAAAATGCCCACATTTGAATTCTGTCTTAATAAGACAAGCCAGATTACACAATAGTAATTTTGAATTCTCCAATTCCCTACATTAACTCCACGGGGATGGGACCAGATGCTGAGAGGATAATCTTTTGAAGATTCTGCACTTCCAAAGGTCTCAAGCGCCCAAGCTGCATGTTTGGAATTTCACGAAGTATTTAGGAAAATAACTCAAAGAGGCGGGCGGGAAGGACACACTTTTAAAAACAACGAGCTTCCTAACCTTCGTGAAGTTTCTGCGTGAGCTCATCTCTACTGCTCATCAATGCATTTGCCAACAGAGACGAAGTAAGAAAAAAAAAAAAAGTTCCCAACAGGGATCTCGCACAGAAGTGGTAGGAGAAGGGTACGGCTAAAGTATCCGCTACTGGAGTTTCTGGCAATAAAAAAAAGCGAAGACCCGCACACTCCACGAGTGACTCATCTAGGGGCTTTGGAAGCGGACTTTACGCGCTCTCCGCTTCCCATCGCCCACTGGGCCGGAGCGAAAGCTCGAGCGGGCCGCGAGCGAAACCAGAGAGACGCGCTCCGGAGAAGGTCGGGCCTGCAGGAGTCCCGGGCCCCGCCGCTCCCCGCCCCCGCCCGCCCGCCTGCCGGGCCCCGCCGGCGCGGGGATTCCCCAAGCTCAATGGGACAGCAGCGGAGCTGGACAGAGGCGCGGGGACCAGCTGCCAGGGCTCGGCTGGGGCTTGGGCTAGGAATGGAGAAAAGTTTGCAGAGGGGAACCGCGCTCGCAACACCCCGGGTCGGGTCCACCAGAGGGGGCGGCAAGAAGGGGGAGTGGCGGCGAAGCCAGAGATGCCCGCTATTCGCGGGATGTGGGCGGAGGGTCAGAAAGTCAACACACAAGCGCACACACAAAAAGAGAGGTGACGCGAAGGCGCGAGCGAAAGATGGACAGGGACTCGGAGCAGGACCCGGGGATCCCCTGGCTGCGCCGCGCGGCCCGGGTCCGGCGCGCAGTGGCCGGCCGCCCGCGCTACCCAGCGGCCCGGCGCCCTCCTTTCTCCGGGCCGCCGCGGGGTGGTGACAGCGGCCGGCCTCCTCCCTTCCCCTTCGGGGCGGGAGGGAAGGCTGTGTGAGTGTGTGCTTGCGTGTGTGCTGGGGGCCCGGGTTCACCCCGAGGCCTGTTTCTCCCCCGCATCCCGCGAGGCCGCCTCCTTTCGCCTCAGCGCCGGGGCTCCACCGGAGCGGGCGGGCGGAAAAACAAAGGGGGATTAAGGCCGGGCCGGAGAGCGGCGCCGGGAGGGGAGGAGCGCCCGCTCGAGCCCGGCCCGGCCCCCCTGGCCCCGGCCCCCCCCGGCCCCCCAGTACCTGGAACAGGAACGCGGTCCAGTTGGCCTCCATGGCTGCGGCGGCCGACCCCCCTCCTCCCCACTCCCCCCGCTCGGGGAGCCTCCTCAGCCGGAGGAGGCGACAACAAAGCGGCGGCGGCGGCGGCGGCGGCGGCAGCGGCAGCGGCGGCTCCTCAACATGGCAGCGCCGAGCGCGGCCACTTCCGGTAACCTCCGGGACGCACCACCGCGGCGGCGAGCGCGGGCGGGGGGGG
>CAJQZJ010001558.1:7707418-7754258 GCA_907164525.1 Lophiomys imhausi
TGGCCTTCCAATTTGAGCAGGGAATTAATTCCACTAGGGTACAGCCTTAGATCCTCCTAGTGTGGAGGGAAACACTTCCCACACGTTCACATGTCATTACTGGGTTATTCCTGGGTAACGGGACTGTGCTTCCCCATCCTTCCCTTTCATTCCATATACAGGAATTCCTACTTGAAAACCCCTCCCCCCCAGGGTTAAAAACAAAGTATAGAGACAAAGTGTTTTAGTCTTTTAGTACATTCTTCAATCCCCCCAACCCCGGCCACACACACAAGTCAGACTTCTGGTTGGACAGCGTCAGATGTGGCTGAGGTGACCCCAGCCTGTTTGCAGTTCCCAGTCTTCTGTGTAGGAGTCAGCTACTGCTACTAGTTGGAAGCTGTAGATCATAAGCCTGTATGATGTCTTGAATGTTTTCTAGCCTTTCCTCACATAGAGGTGGATAACTGAATATCAGAGACAAGCTATTATTAAACTTGTGTCTCTAGTACAAGAAATCCGTGGTGGGGCCGGGCGGTGGTGGCGCACGCCTTTAATCCCAGCACTTGGGAGGCAGAGGCAGGCGGATCTTTGTGAGTTCGAGGCCAGCCTGGTCTACAAAGCGAGTCCAGGACAGCCAGAGATATTCAGAGAAACCCTGTCTTGAAAAACCAAAAAAAAAAAAAAAAAAAAAAAAGAAATCCGTGGTGGGGAAATGAGGGGGCAGGCTCCATCTATGGTATTTTATAAACTGGTTTTTAAAAACTCCTCAGATGGGCACATTATTTCAGGACTTCAACATAATTCAAACTCTTATCCCTTCCAGACACTTCTAAGGAAAGACTTATCTTCAACTTCCCCAATATATATACGCGATCCAAATAGCATAGCTGCAGAATTCTATGGAAATAGAAACTGAAGAGGTACAGTAACTTGGTTTGTCCACCCATCATTAAACAAGCAAATATATTCCTGTCCTACTCTTCCATCAGTCACCAGAGCAAAGGGGATGGGAAATGGTCTGGTTCCTTTGAGTTGACTCCTCATCAGATACTGCCTGGAGGCCTTGGGTATGACTGAGAAGTCCAGCAGTTTGGATGGATCAGTAGCAGTAAGCACCAGAGAACTGGTCAGCCTAAGAGGGGACAGAAAAATGAGTTTCTAATATATGCCTCAGCAAAACTGCTGCATGCCCGTGTCAATTAGTCTTTAATGTCTCAGGAAACATAAGTTTACATGTACATGTAAACTAAGGAGAAAAGAGGCAAACCCAAGGAACAGACAAAATACGCTCTTGCTTTGACCTTGAACATACTCCTTGTATTTTCATCCAATGGATACCAGTCTCTGCTTCTTCCCTGCCTTAGAATATTCACTTTCAAGGCCTCTATGTATGTTTGTTCTCCCTCCTCCCATGTATAGCTGCTTCTCTTTAGCTGGTCTTTCAAACTGTAATCAAAATGAAGCTTCAGGACTACAAAAACTAGTTCTTAATATGACTCTTATGCCAATACTGTGGGGTAAGAATTCTTATTTTGAGATCTAGAAACCCCTTCCCCAGCAGTTTTTCTCAGGATGCCTCTCAGTAGGGGTTTCCCCATGAAGAGGAAGTAGAGGTAGTTAATCGGTCATACAGAAAAGCTAGGATTTTAGGGGGAAATGGCCAATTTCATCTCTATCCATAAGGTAAAATCAGAATTCCTGATTGTTCCTCAAAATCTTGTCTAAAAAGAAAATTAAGCCGGGCATGGTGGCACACGCCTTTAATCCCAGCACTTGGGAGGCAGAGGCAGGCTGATCATTGTGAGTTTGAGTCCAGCCTGGTCTACAAAGCAAGTCCAGGACAGCCAGAGCTGTTACACAGAGAAACCCTGTCTCTAAAAAAAAAAAAAAAAACACAAAAAGAAAATTAACCAGCTGGGTGTGGTGGCGCACACCTTTAGTTCCAGCACTCAGGAGGCAGAGGCAGGCAAATCTCTGAGTTTGAGGTCAGCATGGTCTACAGAGTGAGTCCTGAACAGCCAGGGCTTGGTACACAGAGAAACCCTGTCTTGGGATTTCCTACCCACCAAAAAAAAAAAAAAAAGGAATTAACCATCTTCTTAAAATGTTTAAGTTGTGGGACTGGAGAGATGGCTCAGCTGCTTAAGAGCACTGGTTGCTCTTCCAGAAGACCTGGGTTCAATTCTGAGCACCCATATGGCAGTTCACAACTGTTTGTAACTCCAGGATCTGACAACCTCACTCAGGCATACATACAGGCAAAACAATGCACATAAAATAAAAATAAAAAATAAATAAAATGTTTAAGTTGTGCTTTTAATTAATTATGAAGTTTATGTGTGCGTGTGGAAAGCAGATTCCCAAGGTCAGAGGAGGGTATTGGATCCCCTGGGACTGGAGTTACAAGCAGTTGTGAGCTGCCATGTGAGTGCTGAGCACTCCAGGTCCTCTGCAAGAGCATGTACTCTTAATCACTGAGCCACCTCTCCAGTTCCAAAAACATTTTAAATTTAATGAAAATTAAAATATTAGATATTTTTCATTAAGGACAAGTTCCTCAAAATTTGGAATATATACTCAAAAACAACCAGATTCACCTGTTACAGGAATATAATCAAACCAACTAGGATGAAGGACTCCATCCTTAGAAATGGCATTTCTACCTTTAGGAGAATACCTTTAAACATAAACAAAACAGTCCCTGTTTCCACAGACCTTATATTGAAGTTCAGTCAAGATTACAAATGTCTGTGTGCAGTATATTATTAAAATCAACTTTCAGTGAACTGGTCAATGGTATTACTTTCAGTCATAAGTGTCTGAACTCTACACAAACAAATGAACAAGAAATCATATCTGCATATACCCCAAACAAGTCAGGTTCCAAATTCACTCATTCATATTCCTCTTTCACCTCAAGCTGTATAACCTGTCACCCACCCAGATCTAAACTATGAGAACAAAATACCTATTCCAGGAGGGCAACCTCTAGACTAAATGAAAAATGTATGTAGAAAATTCTTAGAATGCTCCTAAAATATAACAGGTGCTAGGCAAATATTTTTACTGGTTCAGTGGTTAAATTTGGCCCTGAAAACTCAGCATGTGGACTCAGCCAATTAATCAGTCCTCCAACTTACTCTGAAAGGGGCAGGTTTTCTTTCATCATCTTGACAGAGTTAGAGATCCTGTCTCAAAAAAATTAATAAACTAAAAAAAAGAAACTCCAAATTGGCAACTTAGCATCCTATGTGGGCTGAAGCCCGTGCCCGTACACACCAAGCAAAAAATCAGTTTCATCAATAAAGCATTCCTATCAACATGCAGTTTCCATTTTACTCTTGGATGACAGAATGTCCAACAAACAAGGGCTAAGGTATAACTCCGTTGTAGAGCACTTATCTAAGCCAGGCAGTGGCACATGCCTTTGATCCCAGCACTTCGAAAGCAAAGCCAGGAAGGTCTCTTGATTTTGAGGCCAGCTTGGTCTACAAAATGAGTTCCAGGACAGCCAGGGCTACATAGAGAAACCCTGTCTCAAAACAAACAAACAAAAAAACCAAAAATTAAATTAAAAAAAGAGCATTTGTCCTATATGTAATAAGCCCTAGATTTAATCCTCAGTAAGCAACACTAGGCAAAAAGGAAAACTGAACACAAACAAACCAGCATAGGCCACAGCAGGAAAAAAAAAAAACTAAGGTCAAAAATACACTAAGAAATTCAATACATCTGGAAAACACATTCAGGCACCAACATTTCTCCTTTGGAAACCTACTCCTCACTGCCCTTAGATGCCCCAGGTCCTTAGAGCAATGGATAATGTAACAGTCCTACAAACGTGGTAGGCCTGACTAAACCATAAAGCTTTGCCTCAGTTATATCATCAAAGCCTTCAAAGTTGCTTATTTAAAGATGGAACCTTTCTCAGTGGCTATTGCCTCTATACCAAATATATTGAGAATAAAGCGAAATTAATCAGTACTGTGCCACCAACCTAAAAATGCTATTCAATGTTTCTATAAAAGTGGAACAAAACCTAGCAACTTAGTGAATACCCTTTACTTCAACAGAAACAATTCTCTTCAGTTTCTCTTCTGCTGGGCCAATTTGATTTTTAGTCTGCCGAGGTGGGTGGGTTGTCCCTCAATTTTTGGTAGTGAAAGGCACAGGGGAAGTCATGGAACTAGTGTTGAAGAACATAAGCAGCAAGTTCTCTCTCTGGATTAAACAAGTGAACAAACAGCAAGAACTTAAGTCCTATGTGACATCACAAGACTAGCCAGATTAGGATCTGGAAAAGCTGTTCTGGTCTAGCAAACAAGCCAACTGAGGGCAACAGAAGACCAGGTAAACCTAAGATCTGGCTCAGCTTCCAGAAGTGGGAATTAACTCTTTTAAGAATGTTTCTTGAGCCGGGCATAGTGGCACATGCCTTTAATCCCAGCACTCGGGAGGCAGAGGCAGGTGGATCTCTGTGAGTTCGAGGCCAGTCTGGTTTACAAAGTGAGTCCAGGACAGCCAGGGCTACACAGAGAAACCCTGTCTCCAAAAACGAAAAAAAAAAAAAAAAGTTTCTTGACCTTGAGTCTCTGAACTGGAAGCTACTACATTTGGTTATCCAGTCCAGGCATAAATGACATGAAGGGGCAGGTAAAGTAGTTATCTCTACACAGGGATAGAAGTTGTACTCAGCATTTCTTCCCCCACCAGCATTTACTCTGTTTTTTTTTTTTTTTTTGGTTTTTCGAGACAGGGTTTCTCTGAATATCTCTGGCTGTCCTGGACTCGCTTTGTAGACCAGGCTGGACTCAAACTCACAAAGATCCGCCTGCCTCTGCCTCCCGAGTGCTGGGATTAAAGGTGGGCGCCACTATGCCCGGCTCAGCATTTACTCTTTAAACTGTAAATAATATACACCCACTGGTGTCAAAATACTTGATTCTTAGTTTGTGTACACATTGGCAGCAGGCTCCGTGCTCAGTCTGAAGAAATTTTAGGAGGGAAAGATAGTTTTGAGTCAATGAACTAGTTACTATGGTACATAGGGAAGACTAGCTATTTCCCTTGTAGTGCCTGGGCTCAACTAACAAAATTAGCTATACTCTCTGGACTTGATCCTGCCCTCTGCTTTTGCTCTATGTAAGACTTCCTTTACCTTCTAGCTGTTTCCTATTTCCCTAAGTTCCTCTTTCTCCCCACCCCTCCTTTCACTTTCTCCCCAATTTCATTCAGCACTGAAAGCTCAGAAAACAGATGGCAGTCAACCCAAGGCAGTGCAAATGCTTCCTGTCTGCGCATTAGGTATATAGCCCACAGCCAGGTTTGTAGGCACAGTATTTCTGCTTTTGGGTATTCACTTTAGATAAGAATGTCACAATGTAGTCATGTTCCACATATGAAAAATATTTCAGACCAATTTATTAAACTACATACAATCTGGGATGGAAAACACCCCTTAGTGATACTTCTTATGTGTTAGAACTGGTAACTCAGAGAAATTTGTCGATGGCTACCTACAAAGGTAGACTTAATAAAACTAATGCTAACACCTGAGGAAGCCTCCGTACATATTCAATGCACTACTGTATTTCAATGAAACTATTACTCTTAAGAAAACTGTATGAGGGGCTAGAGAGATGGCTCAGCGGTTAAGAGCACTGACTGCTCTTCCAAAGGACCTGGGTTCAAATCCCAGCACCCACGTGGCATTTCACAGTTGTCTGTAATTGCTGGGCGTGGTAGTGCAAGCCTTTAATCCCAGCACTTGGGAGGCAGAGGCAGGTAGATCTCTGTGAGTTCAAGGCCAGCCTGGTCTACAAAGTGAGTCCAGGACAGGCAGGACTGTATAATAGACAGCATCTTAAAAAAAAAAAAAAAAAAGGCTAGTCAGGCATAGTGACACACACCTTTAATCCCAGCACTCGGGAGGCAGAGGCAGAGGTAGGTGGATCTCTGAGTTCGAGGCCAGCCTGGTCTACAAATTGAGTTCAGGACAGCCAGAGAAACCCTGTCTCAAAAAAACAAAACAAAACCAACAAACAAAAATGCTATATGGCAGAAAGCTAGTACAACCCAGATGACCTAAGTAATCTCAGAGAACTGTGAAGATTCAAGCTAACCTGACCAATGGTAAGATGGAAGGTTAACAGCTGGGAGAGTTCCTACATTTGTTTAGCATAAATGAGGAACTTTGCTTAATCACCAGAACAAATAGAAAAGTTGGGTGAGATGACTCAGTAGGTAAAGATGCTGCTGCCCAGTGTGACAACCTGACTTCGATCCCTAGGGGCTCCTACCAAGAATAGAGAATGGACTCCCATCCCACTAAGCTGTCCTCTGACTTTAAACGTTTATGCTATGGCACATACACACACACACACACACACACACACACACACACACTCACACACACACACACACACACACATATACACACCATGTAATAAAAAACTTAAAATGTGCTGGAGAGATGGCTCAGAAGTTAAAGGGTACTGGCTGGTCTTCAGAGGACTGAGATTCCATCGATTCCCAGCACCCATATCTTGCTCTCAACTGTCTATAAACCCAGTTCCAGGGAATATGACACCTTCTGCTCTCTTCAGGCACCAGGCCCTCACATAGTGCAGACATACAGGGAGGTAAAATATCCGTACACATAAAATTTAAAACCAAAACCAAAACCTAACAATGTATTGAAGTAGTTTTGAGATGGAAACATTTAAGGGAATTCAAGAAAGGGAAAGTGACATAAATCCAGTATTTCAAAATAGCAGCATACTCATCATATACAGTCTCTTCTAGCAGCTTGAAGAGTCACCCAGCCTTCAAGATATCTTTAAAGAGGAATAGCTTAGACATAGTGCTCAATTAGGCCATGATCAGAATTCAAAATAGAAAAATGAACATTTTGAAAGACTAGTCAGGGTATCTCAAGGACAACCTTCCCAGTTTACATGAATTTTAATCAGGTGTAGGCTTGTACTCAAGCTAATATAATGCAAGCATTTTGACTGCATACTGGAAATTGACAAGTTCCCCACACCAATTTTTATCACCTATCCCAAATGATTAACAAATCAATTTGGGACGGGCAGTGGTGGTAAAGGTCCTCAATCCCAGCATTTGCAGAAGCAGGCAGATCTCTGTGAGTTCGAGGCCAGCCTGTTCTACAGAGCTAGGTCCAGGACAGCCAGGGCTACACAAAGAAATCTTAAAAAAAAAAAAAAAAAAAAGACAGTAATAGAAAGAGAGACAGACGGTGGTGGTGCATGCCTTTAATCCTAGCACTCAGGAGGCAGACACAGAGGTAGACGGATCTCTGTGAGTTTGAATTCTTAGAGGCCAGTCTGGTCTACAGAGTGAGTCTAGGACAGCTAGGGCCACACAGAGAAACCCTGTCTAAAAACAAACAAACTAACAAAAACAACAGAAAAACAAAACATTTTGGATTTGTTTTTGCAGATCTATCTTACTAATACAAACTTTTATATACTCAGCCAATGCACAAGTTAGGATGTAGCTCAGTTGGTAGAATATTTGCTTGGAGGCCTGGATTCTACTCCCAGTATCACATAAACTAGGTGTGGCAATCTCTAGTCCACATAGTGCTAGCACTTGAGAGGTAGAGGCAGGGAGATTAAAAGTCATCTTCAGCTACATAGCAAATTTGAAGTCAGGCTGGACAGAAGATGAACCTATCCCCAAAAGCACAAAGTAGGGATCTTTTCACATTTATTTACCATTGACAGGTCCTTTGGCATCATACTGCCTTTGCAGGGCTGCTGCCTAGTTACTGAGTGGCTGGCTAAGCCTGGCCTCTGTGTGACCTGTTGTCCTTCTATGGGGCCAAAAAAGGGCAAAGGCTTTTCTGAGCTATGTACTGCACACTGTAAAGTCAGGAAGTCGAGCATTTCACTGTCTTGGAGCTGGGTTCTGGGCCAAGGCCAAGGTTGAGAACACAGATCAGACAGCACCAGGGACACCCTGGTGGCATTCGGTAGGTATTACAGGTGGCATTCACTTCACTTTAGTCAATCCTAAAGAAACTTGGAATCATGTTTTGGCTCTACCATTTTTAACATCTCTGAGGGTGTTTCTTCAAACTCCAAAATGAAGTTTGCATTTAAATGAAAACAATGCGTCAGCACCATGTAAAAGTTAACCACTACCCATCAAATCCAGGTTTGATGGTGCACACCGTATCGTTATCCATTTCCCAAATGATGTAGGAAGACTGAGAGTTTATGGCAGGCTGGACTGTGATAGCCTATCTAAAAACAAAACAAAAACTAACCAACAAATGTCATTTTTCCATCCTATCCATTTTCCCATTAAAAATGATACCAAGAGCACGAACCTGAGGCTACTACTATGGAAATAAGTCCATTCTGATCAGAGGAAACAGGCATCTCAGATCTAAACTAAGCAACTCATTTGCCTCATTTTGCAAATATATTCACATTTACTCTGTTGTGCACACTGACATAAGTGGGCATCTTGGAAGAAATGCAGAAAAACAGTTCTTGCTCAAAAACATCCTTATCTCCAGTTCCAGGCGATCCAACAATTATGAATTGTTGGCACACATACATGCATAGAGGCAAAACATTCACATACATAAAAAATATTTTAAAGAGATCCCCAAAACAGGCCTCAAAGTCATGAGGCTGACAGAGGGCAAATACACATTAAAATTGGAGCAAATTAAAAAGAATGCATTTAGCGCATACATGTGACATATTTAAACATGCAAAAAGCAGAAATAGAATGCAATGCCATTAGTTCAAAAAATTCAGCTCTTAGCTAATCCAGGGATAGTTTTTGAGGCTCATTATGTAGCTCCAGCTAACCTGTCCGGAACCCATCTACTACTGCCACCATGCCTGGAACTTAGTTGTGGTTTTATCTGACTTGCTTTTATGTGTATACCACAAGAGGGCCTCAGACCTCCTGGAAGTGTAGTAACAGGCTGATCCAGGTTTTCTGGAAGGGCATCAAGTACTCTAAACCGCTGAGCCATCTCTCCAGTCAGATGGAAAAATGTTCAAAAGGGGAAATGGGGCTGCTGTAGGAATTTGAGTATAAGGAGTTCAATATCTGAATTTTGGATTGTCTGGCTTAAAGAAAACTGCCTAAGTTTTGTTCTTGTTTTATTACCCTGAAGACTAGGGCCAGGATCCTGAAGTAACAGTTTTCCAACCCCAAAACAACCTTACATGTTTAATGTATGAATTACTGTTATTCACAGTCCAACAAAAGGAAACAAAAATACTGAGGAATCCTTGAGGATTCTGAGGAAGGGCCACTAAATTCAGAAGGCCGAATTTAGTCTTCCTCTGTAAGAATCAAACTCAGAAAGATAAGAAAATAAGACTTAATAAGAAAACTACTTAGCTCTTAGAGACAATGTCATCAATTTCCTAAAAAAAAAAAAAAAGCTGTGACTGGACATGGTCTCACAGGCAAATTTTGATCTCAGAACAAGCAGGCAGACCTCTGTGAGTTTTAGGCCAGACTGGACTACATAAAAGAGTTCCAGTATAGCCAGCACTACAAAGAGAAATGGTCTCAAAAGACAAGTTTTCACTGTGTAGCTGTCTAATGCACCTTAGCTTCCTAGTGCTGGGATTACAGATTAATATCTGTATTATCACCAAATTGACACCATCTACTAGTGGGCCTTGTCGTATAATTAGCTCATGATGACCTTGAATTCAAGATGCTCCTGTGTCAGGCTCTGGAGTATTGGAAAGTTTGAATTAGTGTACCACCAATCCTGCATGTTGCCATTAAGACAGTTGAGATACGTGACTCAATGTTTGGGCTAAAACACTTATAATCCACTCAGTTAACCAACACCTTAGGAAATAAATGTCTATACTACTTTTTCTATCATTTCCTGTCAAATTTAAACCTACAACAGCAATGCACTTGGTTCTTGGAAAATACAATTACTAAAATCCCACAGGGCAGGAACATATAAAACATTAAAATTGGGCTGGAGAGATGGCTCAGCAGTTAAGAGCACTGTCTACCCTTCTAGAGGTCCAGAGTTCAATTCCCCGCAACCACATGGTGGCTCACGACCATCTATACTAGAATCTGATGCCCTCTTCTGGCATGCAGGAGTACATGCAGATAGAGCTTTCATATATGTAGAATATTTTTTTAAATTAAAATGCAGGCTGGAGAGATGGCTCGGCAGTTAAGAGCACTGTCTGCTCTTCCAGAGGTCCCGAGTTTGATTCTCAGCAATCACATGGTGGCTCACAAACCATCTATACTGGGATCTGCTCTCTGCAGCATGCAGGCATACATGCAGATAGAGCACCCACATACACGAAATAAATTAGAAAACAAAAACATTAAAATGGGGGCGGGGAGCTGGCTCAACGATTAAGAGCACTGGCTACTCTTCCAAAGGTCCTGAGGTCAATTCCCAGCAACCACATGGTTGCTCACAACCATCTGTAATGGGATCTGATTCCCTCTTCTGGTGTGCATGAAAAAAAGACACTCATACACATAAATCTTTTGTTTTATATTTCAAGACAGGGTTTCTCTATGTAGCCCTGGCTGTCCTGGAATTCAGTCTGTAGCTCAGGCTTGCCTTGAATTCAGAGATCCACCTACCTCTGCTTCCTCAAGTGCTGGGATTAAAGGCATGCACTACCACACCTGGTCAAATAAATAAATCTTTAAAAAATTATTTTACGCCGGGTAGTGGTGGTGTACACCTTTAATCCCAGCACTCGGGAGGTAGAGGCAGGTGGATCTTTGTGAGTTAAGCCAGCCTGGTCTACAAAGTGAGTCCAGGACAGCCAGGGCTACACAGAGAAACCCTGTCTCGAAAAACAAAAAAATTATTTTAAAACATTAAAATAAACTAAAAGGATTAAATACATCTTGGAGAAAAGCACAATTAGGTATTTAGCAAGTGCTAGAGATGGATCAGCAGTTTAGAGTACTGTGCTATTCCAGAGGATCTGGGTTTGCACCATCCACAAGGAGGCTCACAACTGTGTGACTCTAGTCCCAGCAGATCCTACACCCCCTTCTGGCCTCCACAGACAAAGCACATGTGCTGCAAAGATATTTAATGCTAGTAAAGTACCCACACACACAAAATGTTTTTACAAATTTTTAAAAGGTTTTAGCATGTGGAATTTTAAAAGATCAACAATAATTTGAGCTGAACTTGTGAGGACCATTAGGATTTGAAGCAGAGGCAGGCGGATCTATCTCCTTGAGTTCAAGGTCAACCTAATCTACAGAGCTGAGATCCAGGACAAGCCAAATCCTATCTCGAAAAAGGGGGGAGGGTTTGAAGTAGTTATGACCGCTAACAGGGAGGATGTATGAATTGAGCAAACAGGGCTGGAGAGATGGCTCAAAGGTTAGGAGCACTGGCTGCTCTTCCAGAGGTCCGGAGTTCAATTCCCAGCAACCACAAGGTGGCTCACAACCATCTACAATGAGATCTGGTGCCCTTTTCAGGCATACATGCAGACAGAACACTAAGAATAATAAGTCTTAAAAAAAAAAAGGCAAACACACAAAACCAAAGGCTAGCATGCATATGTCAAAGGAACATTTTACAGTGATAAAAAAAATGGAAAAGTAAAATTAAAATCGAAGACTGACTATGGGAGTGACATTTTAGGAAGGTCATATTTGATAGCCAGGATGAAGGCAGTTAGAATATATCAGTAACAGATCTGGGTTACAGACAAAAGTGCTAGAATGTCAAGTGGGGAAGTGAGTTATATAAAATTAAAACAAATTTCCACTTCAGCAACCAGATGTGGCAAACACTTGGGAAGATTTCAAGTTGAGGCCAGCCATACAGTGAGGCTTTGCCTCAAAACAAATGAAACACCCAGAACTAATCTGTTCAAGTCAATAGACATGGCCATACTGGGGCAAAGATGGAACTTGGCTACTACCTTTCTGAAACCTTTCCTCCTCAGAGGAGGTTTAAAAACACCAATTTTTTTTTTGTTTTAGTTGTTACAATGTTTATTGTACAACTTAACATTTTATGTTTCTAGTCTTAAAACGTGATGTCACTCTTTAGTATTCTTTAGCTAAAATGTCTAGAAGATCCTAATGTTACTGGTAAATATACTTGGGCTCAGAACTTCAGTCCCTTTTAGTTTTGACAGCTCTGCAACAACTCACCCCTAGTTGCTGCAGCCTGAAAGTGACCCCAACTTAACTCAGAAGGTCATCTAATACTTCAAGAAATAATCTTGCCACGCCTTAAGACATTTTAGCAATCTAAACTTAGCCCTTCTTTCACTAAGAGAATCATCTGTACAAGTATAGACTTTAAAAATGGCAGTCTACCCCTCAGACACAGGTATAGGATTCTTTTTTTTTTTTTGGTTTTTCGAGACAGGGTTTCTCTGTTTAACAGCTCTGGCTGTCCTGGACGCGCTTTGTAGACCAGGCTGGCCTCGAACTCTCAAAGATCCGCCTGCCTCTGCCTCCCAAGTGCTGGGATTAAAGGCGTGCGCCACCACCGCCCAGCTAGGTATAGGATTCTTAAAAGAATCATTACAAAGTGAATTCTGGGGTACCAGTGTAGATATACAGTGCCTTTTATCTGGCTTACAGTTCAAATTTGCAGGCCCAGGCCCATGTAGCCTCCAACACAACTCAATAGGCAGGGAAATACCTATTATATATAAATATGATCAATGTCTTCTCAACTGTAAAAACAATTTGTTCACTTACAATGTCTTACTTTCCAAGTGACAAGTTTTTAAGTTTTAGATGTTCCCATAGCAAATTTCTACTTCAAAAAGGAGGCAAACTTGTGTTTTTGTCTATCAGTCTGGGAGGGATTTTTGGCTGGGGGGGGGTGTTATAAAATTGGGTCAAAGAAGCTAATGGTATCAAACTTTCATTAGCTTATCAAACTCCGAAATCTCCAGCTCTTGAAAGGTAAGTAAACATGTCAGGAGAATGGCATTACTTTTTTAATCACAGCATACCCTGTCTACATACAATATAGCTAACCTGACAGGGTTTGGTGCAAATTATCATTAAAAGCTCATTAGAGATATTGAAACATCAGTCCTAAAACATGCTATTGAGAGAAAAAGCTCTGAAAGCATACATACGTCCTCCAGTTATTTTAACTTATACAGGTCAAGTATCTCTTAAGATGGCCACTACTCAAAAACCTATGTGAACCTAGAAGCAGAAAGCGGTAGTGCTCATTACAGGCAGAAAATTTACCCAATCATCCAACTTTGTAGGTGATCAAATATGCAATGAATGGCATTGCAGTAAAGCTTATTTCCTGGGGTTTTGTGGCAGAGCTCCCTCTTGTGGCCAAGATTTTCCCTATTAATAAAAACACTAGAAAATTAGGTAATTAGGTGACACTATGGTCATAGCCATGTTTTTATTCAGTGTCTGGTGAGAATGAACATTGTATCCTGTTTCTCAATTTGCAGATCATTTCATGTTGATATTACTCATGAATAACTTAGTTACTATACATTTTATGGTACAGAAATCTATTGCCTCTATCTTTTGCTTATGTAAATGGGAACCTCACAAAAACCATGCATGACTTTTCTTCCCCATGTAAGCCCCTGACACTATGCAAAAGTTGTACCTAAGACTGAAGTTGCAGCTCAATGATAAAGTACTTAGGACCTGGGATCAAATCCTTAGCACACACTAAAAAAGTTCTGCCTCTGAAGTAGGTTACTGGAATTAACTTTTGTACAGGATGTCTATTTATTTCCCGTGTAACAAGAAACAAACAAAAAAATTCTTCTATTCCCTACAAGCACAACTAAAAGTCTGGATTATTTAGTGTTCAAAATTAAAAAAAAAAACAGCATTCAAGTATGCTGTTAACTTCTTTGCTCTAAAGCAAAAATATTTTTGCAGTATTTATCAACAATCACAATAAAATTCTCTTCATTCCAATTTTAATCTTTTTCATAGAACCAGAATAGGTAAGGTTCCTTAAGAACGGAAAGCAAGCCAGGCGTGGTGGTGCATGCCTTTAATTCCAGCATTCGGGAAGTAGAGGTAAGTGGATCTCTGTGAGTTCAAGGCTAACCTGGTCTACAGAGCAAGTCACGAGACAGCCAGGGTGCTGTTTGTTATACAGAGAAATCCTGAAAGCAGGGGTTGGAGAGATAGCTTATCTGTTAAGAGCACTCAATGCTTTTCCAGAGGACCCAGGTTCAACTCCCAGCACCCAGCAGGTCACAACTATCCAGTCTCCAGTCCTAGGAGATCCACTGTTCTCTCCTGGTATCCAAAGGCAATGGATACCCACACACAGACACCCTCTTGCAAAATACTCAATATAAAAATCTTTAAAAAGCCTTAAATAAAAACCTGAAATCATAGCCGGGCGGTGGTGGCGCACGCCTTTAATCCCAGCACTTGGGAGGCAGAGGCAGGCGGATCTTTGCGAGTTCGAGGCCAGCCTGGTCTACAAAGCGAGTCC
Source organism: Lophiomys imhausi (assembly GCA_907164525.1). Taxonomy (NCBI): domain Eukaryota; kingdom Metazoa; phylum Chordata; class Mammalia; order Rodentia; family Muridae; genus Lophiomys; species Lophiomys imhausi. The sequence continues at coordinate 7,721,886 of CAJQZJ010001558.1, forward strand.
AGGTCAGCCAGAGCTGTTAAACAGAGAAACCCTGTCTCGAAAAACCAAAAAAAAAAAATAAATAAATAAAACCTGAAATCAGGGGCTGGAGAGATGGGCTCAGTGGTTAAGAGCACTAATTAGTGCTCTTCCAAAGGTCCTGAGTTCAGTTCCCAGCAACCACATGGTGGCTCACAACCATCTACAATATGATCTGATGCCTTCTCTTCTGGTTGTAGGTGTACATGCAGATAGAGCACTCATACACATAAATCAATAAACCTTAAAAAAAAAACCCTGAAATCAAAACACCTAGAGTACTGTACTATATATTGTAGGTGGCTGAATATTCCCTTCCATGGAGTCTGCTATAGTGTTAACTATATAGTAACAGATGCACTGTGTGGGTGACACCTTTTCTAGCACCTGATTCGGTCTAAAAAGATGGAGAACTTAAATCTCAATAAAGGTTCCATAGTAACAGCTTTTTATTCACTCCCAAAATTACATATAGCAGCATTAATCCTCTGCAGTACTAGTACAATTCTACAGCTCCCTGCCCACCCAACTAGAGATGTATTTGGGATTCACGGTTGTTCAGACTATTACATGAAGATCTTATCACATGTAAGATATATAATACCTTCAACAATGCCTATGTAACTTTTGACACAAATTACACAATGAAACATCGATTCTGGCCAGATTTTACATTCAATTCGCTCAACAAGAACAATCCCTGGTATTTAGAGTTCTCTTGAGACTTCAGAATTATGTATTGTCCATCTGTCTTCAAATCATGATGGAAATAAGCCACGAGTGATTGTTACAACAGAACTCAAGTCTAATGCTTTCTCTCCTTTTAATACTATTTAAATACATATAATTTCATTCTTTATTTCACTACAAATTTCATATACAAAGTAATTGCAAACACCAAAAATTAACCTTGACCACAAAAAGCTGAAAATAGCATCAGCCCTACAAAAGCATAATTCACAGACAAAACTAAAAGCAGATCTTAGAATTTACCATATTCAACTCCAGAATTAAGATGGGTAGATTTATACACTCAAAATTATTAAAAATATAAAGTTGGAGGGTGGGGATGGAACATTGCAAGTCGAGAGCAATTATTCATTCCAAACTTTTGTTCTTAAAAATCCAGATCCCAAACTAGGTATCAGAAAATGTTGCTTACCTTTGTCTCCAGTAGGATGAGCTGAACAGCAAGATGGTTATTCAATCAGATGTTATGAAAGTACTTGCTTAAAGAGATTTAAGTGCTTTCTTGGTTAGAACAACTAATCATACGTTCCCTACAATATCCTAAGGGAACAGAGAAGGTGGTGGTGGAAATCACGGTAGTATTTGTAGTTCCAAAATGATTATCAATTGTCAGTATGGGTAAAGCCCTATTTCCTAAGACTTAAAACTTACTGTACAGTTCAAACTATGCTCTTAGTGTTCAAACTCAAGCCTGTAAGACAAAGAATACTTTCCCCATTTCAAACTAGGGCAGGACTACTTAAAACAGATATCCCTGAATAGAGGTCATTCTTGGTCCTGTTTTCAAAGCATTCAAAATGAACCCGTATTTGCTTATATCTAGCTCACATTAGCCTTTCAAAATTATTTAGTAAACTGGGCAAGGTGGTTCACATCGACATCAATAATCAACAATTTAAGAGACTGGATTACTCCAGAGTTTGAACCCAGTCTGGGCTATATACTGAGATCTAGGTAAGTCTAGAACAGAGTGAGGCTGTCTGGGGTGGGGGACCCCACCATTTGAAATGAATTTTCCTCTAATCACACGTATTTAAAAACATTCTATTCAAATTTATAAACTTTCAATCATGCCGTGTCTGATCGTGCTAATTCACTTAGAATGATTTTCTAAAGTAAATCTCTGCTTCTCAGTTGGATTTTGAATACTGTGTTGTAATACGGCTACTTAGCCTTAATGAGTCTACCCAAAGTGAAATCTTGGCTTTGAACTTAGTAGTACTACCTTCTCTTCAGTCCATAGGGTTCATTAAAAACACACAGGTTGAATGACCTCATGCAAGTTTCTTAAAATCTGTTTCTTTCACTGTCAAAATTCCTAGTCTCCCCTAAATTTTATATTATACCTGAATAATCTCAAATTCAGCCTGTAACCCAATTAAAGATTTAGATATTTCTATTGGAATACTGAAAGAGCGGTTTGTTCATTCTAACTAGAAGTCACAGGCTTGGGTTTTTTTTTTTTTGGTTTTTCAAGACAGGGTTTATCTGTTTAACAGCTCTGGCTGTACTGGACTCACTTTGTAGACCAGGCTGGCCTCGAACTCACTCACAAAGATCCGCCTGCCTCTGCCTCCCAAGTGCTGGGATTAAAGGCGTGCGCCACCACCGCCCGGCTCTCAGGCTTGGGGTTTTAAGTGAGACTTCTATTCCCCAATCCAAGCAGGGTGAAGACTCAGCTTCAGTAGATACAACAGTAGACTAAGATTGATTGCTAATTTAATACAGAACAGTTTGGGGACAGAGTACTCTATGGCTGAAGAGAGTTACAAAGCACTGATTTACCCAATAAGCTGCTAGTTTGCCAGAATACTATCCACAATTTCAAAAAAAAAGATTGGTGTTGCTTTCTAATAACTTCTGCGAATGTTAATATTGAATTTGAGTTCCACTAAGAATCTCAAAAGTTAAAATTTCCTATCAACCAACTTTGTACAAAAACCTGTTTTATCTACAGAATTACCAAAATAAACAGCAACTATAAGTTCTTAATCATATTTCAGCAAAATATGAAAGCTCAATTTCCAAACCATTACCTCTTACACAGCGGCACTACATACATAACTGCCTCATATTCAGTTCATTACCCCTTAAGACTTCCACAACAGTGAGACAGTTATCATTTATTAGATTAGAATCTTTAATTTACTAACACATAAACAGTCAGAATCTTATCAATTTAAAGAAATAACTGATATACTAATTATCCAGATAATATTTTACATGAAGAGGAAAAAGGACAACCATGCATCGTTTTTTAAAAAATGTTTATTTTTCAAAGAAAAACGGCAATAGCCAATTGGAAACCTACTTATTCTTCAACTCCAATTTTGTTTTCTTTAAAATTTAGAAGTGACTTACTGATCACTATTTAAACAAACCCCCCTTTCCCCTTTCATTGTTTACCATCTACTCGTGCTGAATCCTTCCAAGGAGATTGCTGCAGCGTACATCTCCAGGTCCTCGCTTTGCTCCTTTTACCAAAAAAATGCAAAACACAATTCCATCGTGCATCTTAAGGGCTCCAATCGTCAAAAATAGGAAAAAGAATTCTTTGGAATAGCCAATTAAGTTGAATGAAAAAAAAATCCACACGAATGCGGTTTGGTTGGGGCAGGAAGGAATCCACTCCTATGTTCCTGGTAATCTGATCCCGCTCCATGAATCCTGGTAATTCATCCTCCCTATCCTATCCACATTATGATTTGAATCCAATGATCCAGCTCCAAGGATTGGGATCCAGTGAGCCCTCTCCAATCCAAACCTTTATAACCAGCAAAACCAAAAAAGAGGAGGCAAAATGTTAGATACTGTAATCAAAAAAAGGTTTCTGGGGAATGATGAGTTATGTCTGTCATCAGTTAACAGATGTACATCAATAACTATCAAGTTCCCCAAAACAAGTTTCTGTATGGTGTTTAGATAATTTTAGAAACTTAATCATTATAGAGACTAACTGGAAGAAGCACTTTATATTTACAGTTCAACTGATAATGTCAACACTTGTTACTGTACAGGTATCACAGGTTTTGTGGTTGCAAAGTTATATAATTGAAGTTTTCTGGTATTGTTACCCACCTAAGTCTAAACTACATCTATAGCTCCCATCTGCAATTTAGCTTGTAAATTAAAGTGTTTTAAACATGAGTCAATTATGAATATTAAAGGGAAAGTGAGACTTAAAGTACTCCCAACTAGATTATCTACACTAATTCGTTGGAATTCTATATTTTGCTGTCATTTTGTCTTTTAAAAAGTGAAATAACAATGCTCTATCAGTCACACAGAGGACATGCAGACTTAGCAGTATTGATATTATACTCTGTTTGGAAATAGACACCCTGTACCCACATGTACACCAACAGCAGGCCACACATTACAGTTGTAACTAAGCACTGTGACAAATTAGCCATTCTTCCCACATTAGTCCCTAGTAAAACAAAAAGGGGGAAGGGAGCAAATAACTGTTACAAAATGGGCAATTTTGCCACAATTGCCAAGGTTTAAAAAGCAAAGCAATTGCAGCTAAAGATAAATGCATAAGATGTTTGCAAGTCTTTTAAGGTAGGTAAAGATTTAAACCCTCGCCTTTTAGTATAAGGTCAATACTGCCAATTTCATCTGTGACAATAGCACTTGGAGTCATACCATTGCCTCCATTATTGATCTGATCCTCCTCAATCCTCCTTTTGACAATCCTAAAATGATTGAAATGTGCTCCACAATCCTTAATCCAAAGCATTCTTAATCCATCTCTTCAGATATGTCTACAGAAAGACACATGAAAAGCAAGATAAACATAAGCACTTCCCCAAGTAAGGTAACCACAAACACCCCCCCCAACATCCCATTTCACACAAACCAGAGCAGAATAGACATTTACACAATATCACAGTCTGAAGAGCATGGAAATTAACTAAGTTTAAACAATCCTGTCTGTGACATCACTTAAAATACAATTTACCAAAGACATGAGGGGATGTAGATGTTAGGAGCAAGGGGATATTACACAAGAATGCAATTCAACACTTCAGCCCATTCTGAACAAAACAGTTTGAATTAAAAAAAAAATGAAAAGATTGTACTGAGTAAAGGAAAACTGTATACAACATGGGTTCTACAAAAAGTGTCACCAATCATCTTATGTACGAGAGCGAGATCTGCTATGGCGGGGAGAATAGCGTGGTGATCCTCTGCTTCTCCTTGGGGAGTAACTGCGACTCCTGCTGTTGCTTCTGCTACGGCTTCTGCTACGACTACGGCTTCGAGATCGAGATCTTCCATAACTTGGACTTCTGGGCCCATCAACTTTAACCCGGATGTAAGCAGTTTCTCCCTATTGGATAGACAGAACTTTCCATTGAAAGATCTAAGCTTTCACCTGTCTTCAGACATGCTGAATGAATACAAAGACAGACCAGATCTCTGGTAATTTACTTGGACACCCTTGCCTGTTTCCTTACCTTCAAATTCCACTGTTAAGAACATGTATCCAATTCTGGCCAAAGAAAAGAATAAGTGTATAACCTACCTCGTGAGATCTAAACTTAGTGTTATCCAGTTTTCGAACTGCATACGTCATATCTTCTTTCCGTACAAACTCCACGACACCAGTGCCATCTCGGTAAACATCAGCATAACATACATCACCTGCTTCACGCATGTGATCCTTTAAGTCCTGCCAGCTTCCACTCGGGGGCAGTCCTGAAAAAGGGATTTCCCCCAACTTAATACAAATTATCCTGTCCCAACATTAAACGTATAATGTACATTCGCAAAGATTAGTTTAAAATACTTAATGATTGTACTTAAGTGTTTCCAGGTAAAGAGCTGGTAAGAGTCTGAGATCCAGAGTCCAAATTTATTTGTAAAGGATCTTCATAGGCTAGTACTGCAACCTAATTTGGGCAAATCACCACCACAGTAATCTTTATTTACTGAATTCACCCCAAAGACCGAAGTAGTTGAAGACCCCGTGTTTAAAAGCAAAGCAAAGAAAGCAAAACAAACAAAACCTTGTAGTCGTCAAACCAGTCACGGGGTGGGGGTGGAAAAAGAATCTTAACCCGCACCAAGTCAACTCACCAGAGACAACGACTCTGTTTTCAGACCGCCGGGACGGCGGACCATAGCGGCCCCTCGGGGCTCCGCCGCCTCCACCCCCGCCGCCGCCTCGGCCGGTACCGCGGCCGCTTCGAGGAAACTCCACCCGCAGACGGTAGCCGTCGTAGTCGTAGCCATCGCGACCGTACACCGCATCTTCCGCGTCTCTGCGTGAGCACAGAAAGCAGAGGCGATGAGGAGGGGGACCCGCTCGCCGGCCAAGCCACGCCGCTCGGGGGCCCGCGGGCGGTGCACAGGCGCACGCCACATGCGCTGCATAATGGGAGCGGCCCCTCCCCCGCCCAGAAACACGCCGGGCAGACTCCCGACCACGGCGCCAGCCCTCGGCGCCTCAGTTTCCCGCTCCGGGGCTGCGCATGGGCTCTGGGGACGTCCGAGGCGGCCAGCCACCGGAGACAACACGCCGACTCGGCTCCTTACTCGACTCCTGCAGGGGCGATAACGCCTCGCTCCCGGCCTCGGAGCCCCTCCTCTCCCCACCCCCCGCCATTATGCGAAGGCCTCCGAGCCTTGCCCAGCTACTCCAACCTATCTCCTCAAGGCCGCGAGCCCCACGCTGCCTCACCGCGGGTCCTCGAACTCAACGAAGGCGAAGGGCGGTCCCCCGCGGCGGTTCTTCAGGTCGATGTCACGGATGGCGCCGTACTTGTAGAACACGTCCTCAATGTCCTTGGTTCGGATGTCTGGCGGTAGGTTGCCCACGTATATGCGGCAGTCGTTGTTCCCTGCCGGGCCACGAATTACACCACCTCCTGACATGGCGGCGGCGACGAAAAGCGCGGACTCGAAAAGAGGCCTTCCCACCGAGCCTAGCGTACGGCAGAGCGAGCCCTCAGCGGCACCACGTCTCCCGCGGCCCGTCCAAAATGGCGCCTTTATCAGCTCGGCGCACTGATATGGGGGGGGGGAGGGAGGAGGAAGAGAGGCAAAGGAAGCGGCTAGTCCACGGCAGTGCGCACGCGCGCGAGCGTAACGGGTGCGCAGAGGCGCGCTCGCGCAGGCGCGACGTCACCCTCCGCACGGAGGGGATAAAGTCCCTGGCGTCCTGGGCTGGTGGGGTGATTGGCTGGTGGAGCGGCCAGACGTTTGGTAATAATTACATACTCTAGTTACAGGGGTTATTAGTTCCTGCAGCATCCAAGATGTCGGTCTCCTCGGGAATAAACCCTCTTGGGAAGCATCCCGGCGCTTTGAAAGGATTCGGTGAAACCTAGCCTGCAGCCGTGTCCCATCATGCTCCGCGATGGTAACGGCCTTTGGCGGGAAAGGCGCCGGGGGCGGGGCCAGATGATGCTGGGCTGTTGCTCCGGAAACCTGGGCATCTTCGGCGTTTGGTTGCCTCCGGCGGAGTTGCAGGTGACTCCTTTAAGAGCCTGGGCGGAGCTGTGTGGCTCCTGCTTCTGCAAACCTGCGGTGGGCTGCTTTTTGAGACGGAAAAGTGTCTAGAGGGACAGTCCATGAACTGCGCCTCCAGTTTTTCTCATCCTCCTTCCAAAGGATGAGAAAGGAAGAGTAACAAAATAAATGCGAGGACTGTAACTTCTGAAGACAGTGATTGCTTCTCAGAGCCGAGATCCGGCTTCTGTCCTAGTCTAGGGAGATAACTTTTTTGCATCGATTGTCTGAAATAAGGATTTTTTTTTTAAATCGGATACCACGATTTTGCTTTGTTTGTTAGTACGGGAATGGAATTTAGAGTCTTTTATTTCTTGTATTTTGAGACAGGGTCTCTGTGTATCCTTGGCTGTCCTGGACTCGCTTTGTAGACCAGGCTGACCTTGAACTCACAGAGATCCGCCTGCCTCTGCCTCCCGAGTGCTGGGATTAAAGTCATGTGCCACCACGCCCAGCCTGGAATTTAGAGTCTTATGTATGAACTCATAGGTGCTTTAACGTGTTGTTAATGAATTCGAACCATAATAAAAGCAAAAGTGAGCTGAACCTTAGCTCTTGCCTGTAATCTCATCACTCCGGAAGCTGAGGCAGGAAGATCCAGGCTACCCTGTGATACACAGTTTTAGGTCAGCCCCAGCCTTGAAAAAACAAACAAAACCTTTTTTTGTTTGTTTGTTTTTTCAAGACGGGGTTTCTCTGTGTAACTGCTCTGGCTGTCCTGGACTCACTCTGTAGACCAGGCTGGCCTTGAACTCACAGAGATCCACCTGTCTCTGCCTCCCGAGTGCTGGGATTAAAGGCCTGAGTCACCTCACCGGCTAAAACCACAACTTTTCATGAATGCATAAAACTGCGAGCTTGGTGGCTCATGCCTTTAAATCCCAGCATGTAGGAAGCAGAATCTCTGGGTTTCAAAAATAAATATGCTAAATCAGATGTCCAGATTTTAAGGGCATGGTTACTTTTCGTTTTTATTTTGTGTATATTATGTATTGGGTGGTGGTTCATGCCACGCCCGCGGGTGGAAGTCAGAAAATAAGGAGTCAGCTCACCCTTTCCACCTTGTGAACCAAAGATCCTATCAAGCCTTTGAAGGACACCTTTACCGGCTGAGCCATCTGCTACCCCTGTACTTTATTATTTATTTACAAGAGTCCAAGGATGTAAGGCTGCTTAAAATGAAACCATTAAATATTAAGACTGGCTGGAGAAATGAAGGACAATGAGAGTGGGGGAGGGGCAGTTGAGTTTCTGGGAGATCAACTGAAAATTTGACTGGTCTCCATAGAAGTAAAGAGAACAAATTATATACTTTTTTTTTTTAAGGTTTTTCAAGACAGTTTCTCAGTAACAGCCCAAGCTGGCCTTGAACTCACAGAGATCACCTGCCTCTGCCTCCAGAATGCTGGGATTAAAGACGTGAACCACTAAGCCCGTATATTCATTTTTTTTTTTGTTTGTTTTTGTTTTTCGAGACAGGGTTTCTCTGTGTAACCCTGGCTGTCCTGGACTTACTTTGTAGACCAGGCTGCCCTCGAACTCACAAAGATCCACCTGCCTCTGCCTCCCAAGTGCTGGGATTAAAGGCGTGCGCCACCACCGCCCGGCACCGTATATTTAAATTTTAAAGTGACTTTGAAATACAAATAAATAGTTCAGGAAAAGGCAATTTTTTTGTTACTCTTAGCCATAAAAGGCTAGATGAAATGAATTTTACAGCAAAGCATGTAACAGGTAACCCACATCTGTAATACCAGCACTCAGTAGGTAAGATAAAAGGTGCTCATGCTGAGTCTGGGTTACATATGAGACCCTGCTTCAAAAAACAACAAAGAAGGGCTGGAGAGATGGCTCAGAAGTTAAGAGCACTGGCTGCTCTTCCAGAGGTCTTGAGTTCAATTCCCAGCAACCACGTGGTGGCTCCCAACCATCTATAATGAGATCTGGTGCCCTCCTCTGGCCTGCAAGCAGATGTGCAGGCTGAATACTGTATACATAATAAATAAATAAATCTTTAAAAACAAACAGCAACAACAAAGAACTACATTTTGTAAGTGTCTTGGTGACCCCCCAAAAAACAGACTCAATTTGAAATGATAAAGAGAAACTGGGGGATTTTGTTTGGTTTTGAGTTAGGGTTTCCTGTACTTGAAGGCTGCCCTTCAACTGCCCATGCTAGCCCTCCTGCCTCTACCACCAGCTTTTTGAAAAGTGAGAGGTTTTTGTTAAATCCTTAAAGTCTGTATGGGTGGCCCATATTGTAATCTCAGCATGGAGAGGCTGAAGAAGGAAGATAAGGAATTTAAGGTCACCTCTTACTGTGTTCCCAGTTCAAGGCTAGGTTGATCTGTGTGAAAAACTGAATCAAAATTGTGGTAAGGCACTCTTTTTTAATCCCAGCGCTTCAGAGGCAGAGGCAAGTGGATCTCTGTGAGTTCAAGGCCAGCCTGGTCTACTGATTGAATTCCAGGACAGCTAAAGTTACACAGAGAAATCCTGTCTCAAAAAAAAAAAAAAAAAGTCAGCCACATGGTGGTGACACATGCCTTTAATCCCAGCACTGAGGAAGCAGAGGCAGGCATATCTCTGAGTTGGAAGCCAGCCTGGTCTACTGAGTGAGTTCCAGGACAGCCAGGGATACACAGAGAAACCCTGTCTCAAAAAAACAAACAGATGTTATGTCTTTTTTTTTCCTTTAATTATTTATTGATTTTACATCCTGATCATAGCCTCCTCCCAATCCTGCCCTCTGCCCCTCTGCCCCCACTCCTCCTCCCCAGAATTTAGGTTTTCTTTTCATGTTTTTCGAGACAGGGTTTCTCTGTGTTACAGCCCTGGCTGTCCTGGACTCACTCTGGAGACCAGGCTGGCCTTGAACTCACAGAGATCCACCTGCCTCTGCCTCCCAAGCTCTGAGATTAAAGGCATGTGCCACCAAGGCCTGGCAGTCCACTTGTTTTAGTGAGACATATTTTCAGAAAATGAAAGAAACAATACATATCATTTTATTTAATTTATGTGTCTCATTTCCCCTAGTAAAATCATATTAATGAGACTTTTCTCCCACAACTTTATCACCAGTAAATTCCCCATTAAAATGAATATTGAGTATTTACTGACTATACCTTGAAAAGTCTGGAACAGTAAGTGAGCAAAATGTTGTTTCCATGGAAACTTCATGTTGCTGTCAGTAGACAGTGGTTATAAGGATTGTTTTTCTTTTCGTAGATAACAAAAGCCACTTCTATTTTATTTATTTTTTATTTTTTTATTTTTTTGGTTTTTCGAGACAGGGTTTCTCTGTGTAGCCCTGGCTGTCCTGGACTCACTTTGTAGACCAGGCTGGCCTCGAACTCGCAAAGATCCACCTGCCTCTGCCTCCCAAGTGCTGGGATTAAAGGCGTGCGCCACCACCGCCCGGCTCAAAAGCCACTTCTAAAACCCAACTAAGACATCTATAAATTTTATTCTAGGACTAGTTTCCTTAATTCTTTGATTCTTTTTGGCTGAATTGCCCCATCTTTGTTGTCCCTTTACTGATAACAGAATGTTTTTTTTGCCAAAAGGGGGGGTCCTAAAATGATCTGTCACTGGGCATGGTGGCACACACCTTTAATCCCAGCACTCAGGAGGCAAAGGCAGGCAGATCTCTGTGAGTTCAAGGCCACCCTTGGTCTACAGAATGAGTTCTCAAAAAAAAAAAAAAAACCAGCCGGGCGGTGGTGGCGCATGCCTTTAATCCCAGCACTTGGGAGGCAGAGGCAGGCGGATCACTGTGAGTTCAAGCCCAGCCTGACTGCCAAAGCAAGTTCCAGAACAGCCAAGGGTTACAAAGAGGAATCCCTGTCTCAAAAAACAAAAATAAACAAAAAGAACTAGTCTTTTTTTTTTTTCTTTCTGTGTAACCCTGGCTTGTCCTAGACTCATTTTGTAGACCAGGTTAGCCTTGAACTCACAGAGATCCCCCTGCCTCTGCCTCCCGAGTGCTGGGATTACATTTTCTCTCTCTTTCCTTCTTCCTCTTCTTTTCTTTCTTTCCTTTTTTTTTTTGTTTTTGTTTTTCAAGACAAGGTTTCTCTGTGTAGTCCTGACTGTCCTGGACTCACTTTGTAGACCACGCTAGCCATGAACTCACAGAGTTCCACCTGCCTCTGCCACCCCAGTGGTGGGATTAAAGGCATGTGCCACCACACCTAGCCTTCTGGTTTTTTTTAATTGATTTTTATTTTAAAATGATGTGTATATACGTACAGTGCCTGTGGAGACCAGCAGAGTATTGGATCCCCTGGAGCTGAAGCTACAGTGGGAGATTGTGAGCTGTCCAAGTGTCCTGGGAACTGAACTTGGATCCTCCACCAGAGCAGCACGTTTTCTTAGCCACTGAGCCATCTCTCCAGCTCTTTTTTTTTTTTGTTTCATTTCCTTTCGTTTTTTGTTTGTCTTACAAGACAGGGTTTCACCCTGTAGGTCAGGCTGGTCTCTGCCTCCCAGGCGCTAGGATTAAAGGTGTGCACCACCACACCCAGCTAAGTTTTTTTAATTTTATGTGTGTGGGAGTATTGGCTGCCTGTGTCTGTATACCAAATGTGTGTAGCACCTTGGATGGCGGAAGAGGGCATTGGGTCCCCTGGAACTGTAGTCACAACTGACTTTGAGCTGTATCCATGTGGGTGCTGGGATTGAGCCAGGATCCTCTGGAAGAGCAGTCAGTGCTCCTAACCATCTCTCCAGCCCTGTCATTTTAAGTAGACATTTAGTTTTGCATGCTGATGGTTGAAGCCACAGCATTGGGCATGATAGGAAAGTGTTCTACCACTAAGTTGCATCCCTCAAAGTCTTTTTTTTTTTTTTTTTTTTTGGTTTTTCGAGACAGAGTTTCTCTGTTTAACAGCTCTGGCTGTTCTGGACTCGCTTTATAGACCAGGCTGGCCTCGAACTCGCAAAGATCTGCCTGCCTCTGCCTCCCAAGTGCTGGGATTAAAGGTGTGCGCCACCACCGCCCGGCTGTCTTTTTTTTTAAAAAAGCTTTTATTAGCATATATTAACTAGTTATGGTCTTTGTTATAACATCTTCATACTTACGTTTTATGTGTTTTGGTCATATTCACCCATCCATTAACCTCTTCTTCATTCCCACTCTTATTTATCCCTTCTTCCTAACTGATCTTTGATCTACTTATGTGTTTATTTTAATTTTGGGGGCTGGAGAGATGGCTCAGTGGCTGAGAGCACTCGCTGCTCTTCCAAAGGGCCTGAGTTCAATTCCCAGCACCCACATGGCAGCTCACACCTGTCTGATGCTGTCTTCTGGTGTGCAGATGGACACAATGTAACCATGTACATAAAACACATAAGTAAATAAATCTTTTTTTTTTTTTTTTTTTGGTTTTCTGAGACAGGGTTTCTCTGTGTAGCCCTGGCTGTCCTGGACTCACTTTGTAGACCAGGCTGGCCTCGAACTCACAAAGATCCGCCTGCCTCTGCCTCCTGAGTGTTGGGATTAAAGGCGTGCGCCACCACTGCCCAGCTAAGTAAATAAATCTTTACAAACAATAAATAAAGATTTAATTTTCATCATTATTTGGTTATGTGTATGTGTGCATTTGTGCTGGTGCTCTGGGAATCTAGAGACACTGGACATCCTGGAGCTGGATTTACAAGTGGTTTTGAGCCACCCACTGTGGGTGCTAGGAACTGAACTGTGTCCTCTGAAGAGCAATGCATACTCTTTAACCACTGAACTATCTCTTCAGCCCTCATTCATTTTTTTTTCAAGATTTATTTATTATACAGAAAGCATGCTGCCTGCGTGTACACCTGCAGCCAGAAGAGGGCACCAGATCTCATTGTAGATGGTTGTGAGCCACCATGTGGTTGCTGGGAATTGAACTCAGGACCTCTGGAAGAGCAGCCAGTGCTCTTAACCGCTGAGCCATCTCTCCAGCTCGATAGTACTAATCTTATGCAGCTCTTCACAGTTGCTGTGAGTTCAAGAGTGTAGGAGCTGGGTCCAGAGAGATGGTTCAGTGTTAAGAGCACTCGCTGCACATCTTGTCTGTCTTGTGATATTCGGGATCTCTGGCTCTTGGTGACAGCTCTCCGGCAGCCTGCCAGCACCTTCCTGAGGGCTTCCTGAGGGCTAGCAGTAGGGAGGAAGCTTGCTTTCTCTGCTTTGATCAGGCCATATTGTGTCCTCAGCGGTAGTTTCTTTTCATCTCATCTAGTGCTGGTAAGCAGCTGGGACCATGGCCTGTACTGTTTTGGGGTCCTAGGGAACTTACATGACCAACAACTTGTAGGGAGGTAGCCCTCCTCTGTTGCTGGGGTTTCCATTTAATACCCTGTGTCTTCCAGGGGCACTTTACCTCTGCAGAGTACCTCCATTCACTTTTTTTCCCTTTTTATTGGTTCTTTGTGAGTTTCATATAATGCACCACAGTCCCGCTCGTCTCCCCATCCCCTGAATTTTCGCCCTGAGTAGAGGCAGCTGGATCTCTGAGTTTGAGGCCAGCCTGGCCTACAGGGTGAGTCCCAGGACAGCCAGGACTATACAAAGAAACCCTATCTCAAAACAAAACACACACACACACAAATGTGGACATTTGCAGTCGCACACGGTGAAGGTGCTGGCCACACAAGCCTGACTACCTGACTTAAAGCCCCTTTCTACTTTTTGGAAGTAGAAAGCCAACTGTTAGGAGGTTTTCCTCTGACTTCTCCCTGTGTGTTGTTGTGCATGTGTGCCACCCCTGAACCCGAACGTCACATATACATGCAATAGCAATAGTTTCTGTTTTGTTAATACTGTGTATTGTGTATGTCAGACAGACAGACAGAAGTGTATGTGTGCTCTGATAAGGTCAGAAGTCCAGTGTGGGCTCTGCGGAATCTTAAGTCTTATAAGGGAAGCACTTTTACCTGCTGAGCCATTTCTCTAGTCCTTGTTTTGTTTTTTTTCTGAAACACAGTCTCATATAGCCAACCTAGGCTAGCCTCAGATTGGCTGTGTTACTGGAAATGTCCTTGAACTCTTTATTTTAAATAAATATTTTTTTAAATTATTTTAATTGTATTGGTTTTTTCCTGCATGTATGTCTGTTCACCATGTGTTTTCCTGGTGTCTTCTGAGTCAATAAGAGGTTATCAGATCACCTAGAACTAGAGTTACAGATGATTTTTGACTCACCCTGTGGGTGCTGGGAATCAAACCCAGGTCCTCTAGAACAGCAGTCAGTTCTCTTAACTGCTCAGCCATCTCTCCAACCCTTTTGATCTGATCTCAGTTCTGTCTCCCGAGTGCTGCCATTAGGGGAGTACACCACCATGTCCAACTCAAAAGTTTGCGTTTCTGAGGACTGATACCCTTCCTGACAATCCTGTACCATTCTGAACAGGATTCTTAAGTGAGCCTAGGTGGGAGGGTAGGTGCTCTGATCCTTGCTACCCACGGTGGGACCAATAACAGTTACCCATGGCAGGTACACAAACTTTATGCATTTTATTAAGACAGGCTCTTTTTTTTTTTTTTTTTTTTAGGACAGGCTCTTCTAAAGTTCAGGCTATCTGAGACTTGCTTTATAGTTGAAGATGACTCTAAACTCCTGATCCTCCTACCCTACCTCCCAACTGCTGTGATTACAGACATGTAATCTGTCTGACATAAGCATGTGCTACCATGCCCTCCTTAAACAGGCAGTCTTAACATCGCTTGTGGGGTTCTTAGAATGAATTTCTTTCGATCAGATGAATGAAATTCAGAGACTTTAAGAGACATTAAGACTGAAAAAAATTGCTGGGCGTGGTGGCGCACGCCTTTAATCCCAGCACTTGGGAGGCAGAGGCAGGCGGATCACTGTGAGTTCGAGGCCAGCCTGGTCTACAAAGTGAGTCCAGAACAGCCAGAGCTGTTACACAGAGAAACCTTGTCTCAAAAAAAAAAAAAGACTGAAAAAATTGTATGAAGACCAACCATCTATCAGGACCCATTTTTAGGTGCTAGGTTTCAGAGACAGGGTTTGGGTTTAGGATTTAGGAATTTTATAGACAATTGTTAGGTAATTAAGTTTTAATAAATATATGTGTGATCAATAAAAATTTACTGTTACAGCCTTGTGGATGGTTTGGGTTTTGAAAATATTGTACCTAATCTCATCCTCTGCTTGAGGGTACTGTTCTGTGGCCCCAGGTGAACCCAGAGACTTCAGTGGCCAGTCAAAGCTCAGATAACAGATTCTGCGAAATCTTCCAGCCGTTTGAAGCAACTCCTCAAGCTAAGTTGTTATCACAAAAACACAAAACCCAGACCCAAGAGATTTGTTTTGTCTTAAAACTGAAGCCAGGCATGGTAGTGCATGCCTTTAGTCTCAGACAGAGGAAAATGGATCCCTGAGTTCAAGGACAGCCTGATCTACAGAGGGAGTCCCAGGACTGCCAAGGATACACAAAGAAACCCTGTCTGAAAAAAAAATGGACCAAATTTTCTCCACAGGTAGACATGTTCATAAAGGGCAGTAGAAGAGTTACATAATATGTCACAAAGCTTAGATGATGCAGGCCTGGGAAATTCCTGAACCAAAGGTTTGTCAAACATGGTAGCACATGCCTTTAGTCCCAGAACTTGGGAGGCAAAGGTAGGTGGATCTCTGTGAGTTCAAGGCCAAGCCTGGTCTACAGAATGAGTTCCAGGGCAGCCAAAGATACATAAAGAAACCCTGTCTCAATATATGGAGAGAAAATGGGAACTGTCCAGGCAGCCACTGGTATGTCATTTCTTAGTTTTGGAAGCTGCAGGCCCTGCACTTCCTATATAATCAGATACATTTATCCCTCTCAGGTCTCTGAGGTGGTTGAAGAATAGATAGCTAGAGTCTCATAGTTAAATTTTGAGTTGTTTAGGAATCAAGAGAGTGTTCTGGATCTAAGAAGGTGTTTTTAAAATTGTGATGCAAGTTAGTATGAAGGCTGAGTTAGATATAGAACTTTAAACTCATGGAGATGGTTAGATAGTAGAATGTTAAAGTCAGGTGCCAAATACATATGGACTGGACATTGGGAATGTATGCTAAGCCATATAACTCTCATAATTGTGGCCTAATTACTTCTATTGTTTTGTATTGTATTTATTATTATAAGAGAAAGAGCCATTTGTTGGACTGAAAGGGGGAGCTGTTGGGGGGAAAAGGGTATACCTTAAACTTAAAAAAAAAAGGGGATGGGTGGGTTGAGGCGGAAGAGGGAGGGAGGATGGGACTGGAGGGGGGAGTAGGGAGGGGATTGCGATTGAGATGTAACTTGAAGAAATAAAAAATAAAGTTAAAAAAAAAAAAGAAACCCTGTCTCAAAAACAAAATGTGGGGCCGGGCGTGTTGGCACAGGCCATTAATTCCAGCACTTGGGAGGCAGAGGCAGGTGGATCTCTGTGTGTTTGAGTTCGAGGATAGCCTGGTCTACAAAGCAAGTCCAGGACAGCCAGGGCTATTACACAGAGAAACCCTGTCTCAAAAAACAAATCAAAACAAAATGTGATCGATAGAAAAATCTCAGTTTGGGGTAAGGGTTCTAATAATTTAATTTTACTTTTTTTTTTTTTTTTTGAGACAGGGTTTCTCTGTTTAACAGCTCTGGCTGTCCTGGACTCGCTTTATAGACCAGGCTGGCCTCGAACTCGCAAAGATCCGCCTGCCTCTGCCTCCCAAGTGCTGGGATTAAAGGCGTGCGCCACCACCGCCCGGCTTAATTTTACTTTTTAAAATTTATTTTTATTTTACTTATGTGTGTGTGAATGTGAATGCACATGTGCTCAGGGAAGCTAGAAAAAGGTGTCGGATCCCTTGGAGCTAGCATTGACAGGATCTCAACCCTCGTCCTTCAGAGCTGAGTATGGAACTCTAAACTGCTGGGCTCTCTAATTTTATGATGACAAAAGTTGCCTCCTCCTGAAACTCTCAGGTCTGAGCCAGTTGGCTCCAGGCCTCTGTTTCAGGCGTCTGTTGGCCACTTGGTCCTGTGTGGCTGCTGAGGCTTTATGAATTCTCTGTGCAGTGAGGTGTGTGTGTGTGTGTGTGCATGTGTGTGTGTGTTTGTGTGTGTGCATGCGTGCGTGCGTGCGTGCGTGCGTGTGTGTGTGTGTAGTGGGGTTTGTAAATATGGCAACATGACTATAGAAGAAGGGTTATGTGCAAGGGAAGCCTCAGAGAAGGAAGAGCAGGTGATCTGGGCCCTTCCAGGGCTTGGGGCTAGAGGTGGTGTTAAGAAGGAAGGTTTTGCCAGGCATGGTGGCATACACCTTTAGTTCCAGCACTCGGGAGACAGAAGCAGGCAGATCTCTGAGTTCAAGGTCAGCCTGGTCTACCAAGGGAGTCCGGGACAGCCAGTACTGTCGCACAGAGAAACCCTGTCTTGAAAAAACAAAAAAAAAGAAGGAAGGTTTATCCTTGAGGCAGGGGTGAGGTTAAGGTGGAGATAAGGTGGTAGGCAGGCTGCTTCCTCAGGAGGGATGATCTGAGACAGGAGGCCGTGGTGACATAGTGGCAGTGGAAAGGAGTGTGCCTTTATTTTTTTTCAAACAGGGTTTCTCTGAGTAACAGCTTTGGCTGTCCTGGAACTCTGTAGACCAGGCTGGCTTTGAACTCACACACTCTTGGCTTTTTAATATTTTGTTTCCCAGTGCTGCACTTATGCACAGATGTGTATAGGATCAGAAAAGGAGAGAGTAGGATGGCAGGTCTCAGCCTGATGCTCAACTTGAATTCACATTTTCTGGGACATGTCTGATGAACACACCAGACAGTTTTCCAAAAGCCTGACCTCCAAACTACCTTGAGTAATTTCCACAGTCTATTTACATCCTCCCTTACCCACCTGCACACTGCAGCTGAAAAGCGTCTGCTTATCCAGGCAGTCTAAGTACAAAGAAGCCTGTTGACAGTACGTCATGGACCAAGAAACCAGTGGCACCAACTGCTCAGCACCCCCTCCCATCAAGCCCAGGGTTGAATTCCTCCCATCCCATCTGGACACATGGAACAGGAACTGTACTCATGGCTACTTTCATAAAAAGGCTCAGCTGCATCATTCTCCATCTCGCCAGTCCAAGTCAAACTGTCAGTCTTCAGCCTCAGCACACCCTCAGAACTGCCTGGTGGTGTTTTTACCAGCTGCAGGCTATTGCAAAATGGCAGGCCTGAGGGAAGATTACCCAAGGTCAGGCCTTTGTCAAAGTGGCCGATACATCTGCACCAGAATAAAAATTCAGGCAGACCCATGACTTTCTTTTTTAAAATACTTCTGTTTATAATTGATACTATAATTTTTCTTATTTTCGGGCTTGTTAATTTTTATCATTTTGGAGTAAATTTGGGTTTGTTGTTGTTTTTGTTTTTTGAGACAAAATTTCTCTATATCGCCTTGGCTGTTCTGGAACTCACTCTGTAGACCAGGCTGGCCTCAAATTTAAAGATCCACCTCCCTCTGCTTCCCCAGTGCTGGGATTAAATAAAGGCATGAACCACTACCACCTGGCTGGAGTAACTTTTTGGTTTTTGGTTTTTTGGGTTTTTTTGGTTTTTGTTTTGATTTTTTCGAGACAGGGTTTCTCTGTGTAATAGCTCTGGCTGTCCTGGGCTCACTTTGTAGACCAGGCTGGCCTCGAACTCAGTGATCCACCTGCCTCTGCCTCCCAAGTGCTGGGATTAAAGGCGTGTGCCACCATGCCCGGCTGGTTTTTGTTTTTTTGAGACAGGGTTTCTCTGTGTATCAGCCCTGGCTGTCCTAGACTGCTTTGTAGACCAGGCTGGCCTTCAACTCACAGATCTGCCTGCCTCTGCCTCACGAGTGTTGGGATTAAAAGCATGCACCACCATGCCCATCTTGGAGTGACTTTTTTTTAACTAATGGGTTTTTAAAAAATATTTACTTATGTATATTATATGAATGCTCTGTGTTAAAGCAAGCCAGAAGAGGGAGTTACATCCCATTACAGATGGTTGTAAGCCACCATGTGGTTGCTGGGATTTGAACTCAGGACCTCTGGAAGAGCAGCCAGTTCCCTTAACCACAGAGCCATCTCTCCAGCCCCTGGAGTGACTTGAACACATGTATATTACTGTGTTATTACCACACCAGGGACATAAAACTTTTCTGTGTGTTGGAAACATTCAAACTCTAACAAAATTTTGTAGATTTTTTTTATGTGTATGAGTGTTCTGCCTGTGTGTATATATGTGTACTGCATGTGGCCTGGTGCCCTTGGGAATCAGAAGAGAGCATCTCTTGGATCCTCTAGGGCTGAGTGACAGATAGTTGTTACCTGGCATGTGGTGCTGGGAATTGAACCTTTGTCCTCTAGAAAAACAGCCAAGTGTTCTTTATAACCAATGAGGCATCTCTCCAGCCCCATAGCTTTGGAGGTTGGGGGATAGAATCTTATGTAGCACAGGCTGGCCTTTAAATCAGTGTGTAGCTGAGGGTGACCTTGAACTTCTGAGCCTCTTGTCTCCACCTCCTGATTCCTGGAATTACAGCATTTGCTGTCAGGTTGATGTTTATTCATTGCAGGGATCAAACCTAGGACTTTGTGCATGCTAGGCAAGCACTCTACCTGCTGAGCCACATCCTGGCCTGACATTAGTCATTCTGAAATATTCAACTAACTGTTGTCAAATATTGTCATTCTCCTCATCCAAATGCGACTGAAATTCTGGTCTTTCTTAGTTCCCTTAGGTCCAAATACAGTCTCAACTCTGGTTAAAATGTATGATCATGAAGATTCCAATGATGACATAAATCAAGGTTCCTCCTGTGGCTCTCCAACTCAGATTGTGTATCTAGAAAAAATGATTCTAAGCCGGGCAGTGGTGGCGCACGCCTTTAATCCCAGCACTTGGGAGGCAGAGGCAGGCGGATCTTTGCGAGTTCGAGGCCAGCCTGGTCTACAAAGTGAGTCCAGGACAGCCAGGGCTACACAGAGAAACCCTGTCTCGAAAAACCAAAAAAAAAAAAAAGAAAAAATGATTCTAAGAAAATTATTTTAATTATGCATATGTCTGCATGTAAGTATGTACACATGATTGCAGATTCCTACAAAGGAGTGGGACTGCCCTGAGGTTGGAGTTACTGGCAGTTGTAAGCCACCTGACATGGATGGCAACTGGAAATTGAAGCCTGGTCCTCTAGACAAGCAGACCATTCTCTTAACCATTAAGCCATCACTCTAGCCCTGGGGATTGAACTCTTTAAAAAAAAAAAATGGAGCCAGGCATAGTGACACACACTTTTAATCCCAGCACTCAGTAAGCAGAGGCAGGCGGATCTCTGTGAGTTCAAGGTCAGCCTGGTCTACAAAGGGAGTTCCAGGACAGCCACTACTGTTAATAGAGAAACCCTGTCTCAGGGTTTCTCTATTAAAACAAAACAGGGGGCTGGAGAGATGGCTCAGCGGTTAAGAGCACTGGCTGCTCTTCCAGAGGTCATGAGTTCAATTCCCAGCAACCACATGGTGGCTCACAACCATCCATAATGAAATCTGGTGCCCTCTTCTGGCCTGCAGATATACCTGCAGACAGAACACTGTATACATAATAAATAAATCTTTAGAAAAAACAAAACAGTGAGGATGGAGTGATGTCTCAGTGGTTGAGAGTACTAGTTGCTTTTCCGGCTGACCTGGTCAGTTCCCAGCACCCACATGACTGCTCACAACCATCAGTAGTTCCAGTTCCACGGGATCTGATAACTTCTTCTATCTTCTAATGGCATCAGGCTCACATTCAGTGCACAAACATGAAGGTAAACACTCATAACACATAACACATACATCCTAAATGTAAGTAGAAATCCCACGACACAGCAATCACCACATAATGGGGTTCTCAGGAAAAGGTGAGTGCACTACTGGCCCAAACCTCCAGCCTTCAAAGACAAACAGACGGGGCAAGGGTGATGTCTAAGCATTTCCCTTTTTTTTTTTTTGTTTTTGTTTTTCAAGACAGGGTTTTTCTGTGTATCCTTGGCTGTCCTGGACTCACTTTGTAGACCAGGTTGGCCTTGAACTCACAGAGATCCACCTGCCTCTGCCTCCTGAGTGCTTGGATTAAAGGTGTGAGCCAGACCACGCCCAGCAGCATTTCCCATTTTTAATGTTTGCTCTCTGGCTTATATACAGAACCAAATGGGTGCTTCCATATGAGGCTACATGGGCCAATCACATTAAAGGTCATCCTATCACACCACATAGCACAAGCCTGGTAACATGGTTATCATGCACTGGTCACGAGCACAGAAGTCTTGCTCACCCAATCAACTATACCCACAATCAGGCTTTAACTCCACCCCAGCATCTTCTGGCAGGAGCCATCTTAGATATCTCCCACAAGTTACTTTCATTTTCCCAGCAACGAGGCATTTTTCATAAGCCTCCATTTCCCGAGTCCCCACAAATATCTATATACTTTATTATTTTGATATGAGTGTGTGCCTGTGTAGGTTTATATGCACCACATGTGTGCAGGAGGCCAGAAGAGGGCACTGCGTCCCCTGGAGTTGGAGTTGAATGTGGTAGGTTTAGTGTTAGCATATAATAGCATAGGGATAGCAAAAGCCTGGACTTTAAAAGACCTACTTCTGGGCTGGTGTCATGGCGCATCCTTTAATCCCAGAACTAGGGAGGCAGAGGCAGGCGGATCTCTGTGAGTTCAAGGTCAGCCTGGTCTACAAAGTGAGTCCAGGACCATCAAGGATACACAGAGAAACCCTGTCTCAAAAAAAAAAAAAAAAAAAAAAGACTTCCAAAGTGACATGTCCTTGGGAAAATAAAAAGGAGCGATGACCTCTTTGATCATATTTGGGGGCAGGGACATGCCCTGAGGCACCTGCCCACATCTGCAGACTCCCTGTGAATTCAGGCTCCTCTGCAAAAAGCTTTTGAAAAAGACTGAGCCCAGGGGCATAATTTGAAAAGAGGAAAAAGCCTCTGCTGAAGCTATTTAAATCAAGATTCACGTAGACAGAGAGCTTGGCTCCTCTTTCTGTTTCACCTCCTCGTCTGGCAGAGAACTCCCTTCAAACTCATTGGAAAGCTTCACCCTCTGATGTTGACCGGTTTCTGGTCTGGAGAGGAGATGGATTCTCCTTGAGATTCTGGAGCGCTTAGATTTGGAATTGTCTTTCCTCAGAGCTTCGGGTCTTGGAGGCCTTTGCAGCCCATAAGCATCTGAATAGGTGAGCCGCCTGGGAGACTTTCATATGGTAAATAATTGGTCTTAAAACCTCTGAGGTGATTCCTGCTTGATAAACTGTTTTAGGATCTGACGAAATTCAGAGACTTTAAGAGACTTTAAGGCCGGGCATGGTGGTGCACGCCTTTAATCCCAGCACTCGGGAGGCAGAGGCAGGTGGATCTCTGTGAGTTCAAAGCCAGCCTGGTCTACAAAGTGAGTCCCTGACAGCCAGGGCTACACAGAGAAACCCTGTTTCGAAAAACCAAAAAAAAAGTGAAAGAGAGAGACTTTAAGACTGAAAAAATTGTATGAAGACCAGCCATCTATCAGGACCCATGCTCAGAGAAAAAAATATCCTTTTGAGAAACCTTAGGTTAATGTTAAATGCTTAAGGTACTAAGAAGTTTTAAGTGCTAGGTTTCAGAGATAGGGTTTGGGTTTAGGATTTAGGAATTTTATAGACAATTGTTAGGTAATTAAGTTTTAATAAATATATGTGTGATCAATAAAAATTTACTGTTACAGTTGAAGGTTGTGAATTACCTGATAGGACATGGGAACTGAACTCAGGTCCTCTGCAAAGTCAGTAAGTGCTTTCAATGACTGAGCCACCTGGGATCAAACTCTACTTGACAATAGGTGCTTCTACTTCCTGGGATATTCCAATGGCCCCTTTCATGATTTTCTATTTTTAAAGATGTATTTATTTATTTATTATGTATATGAATGCACTGTTTTCATGAACACCAGACGAAGGAATCAGATTCCATTAGAGATGGTTATGAGCCACCATGTGGTTGCTGGGGTTTGAACTCAGGACCTCTGGAAGAACAACCAGTGCTCTTAACCACTGAGCAATCTCTCCAGCCTGTAGAAAAAAACTAATTAAACTGTAGAGAGTTAGATTGATATAAATTAGAGCTAGTAAATATCTAGGTTTCTGATACAGTCTCTTAATCCGGGGCATGAAGATCAACTTCGCTGTGAGCAATTAGTTTATAGCTTATGGATGAAGTCACATGAAACGAAGGGAGTCTCTATGGACTGAAAAACAAGGTTGAAGCCAGGTGAAACAAGGAAAGACTTTATGACCTGGCATTGTTTTCAGCTGCTAAGTGGGCAGAGCCCAAATTAAGCTGAAGCAGGTGGAACAAGGAGAGATCCTATTTAAGGACAAGTGGATGAGCCCAGGAGAGGGTGTGCTAGGGGCTCCATGCTAGAGAGCTAGAGCTCCGATGCTAGTGAGTCCTCACAGTAGAAAGGACAACGAGTAGTTTGTATCCTCTGATGGAGAAAGTGCTGGTGGACTAATGACCAGATCTCCCTGAGCAGAGAAAGCAAGACAGCAAAAGGCCAAGGACTAAACCCTGTGGCTCAGCTTTTGCCTAGAGGGGTTTGACCTGTCCGAACAGTGGCCTGAATGGAACTGTGGTCACCTTAAAAACTGAGGCAGAGCGGCAGAGTTGCTGATACGAAGGAAATAAGTTGGCCTACAGATGGCTGAGGTCTCCCAGAGAGAAGAAAGCCTCAAGCCTTATTTAAGGTGAAACCACCATAGCCAATTTACCCTGACAGATCTACGTCTGAGATATTCCAGAAGACTGCTAAGTGCATTAAAGAGTCTACCCCAGAGACTGTGTTCTTGATGGCTGAGGACCTGCCTCAGAGATTGTATCCTTCTAAAAGGTTATGAAAATAGTTGTAATAGTTATCCGTAGGTTTGTGGGTAGGTTTTAGTGGTTGTAGGAATTAATAGGGGTTGTAGGAATTTATAGGAATAGTAGTTTAGTAAGTGTATTTGTTATAAGTGAATATAGTTACTAATAAATAAGTGTATAATAATTAAAAGTATGGTTTCATTAAACTATTTACCCAGTATTTATATTATCTTCAATTGGTTCAGTTGCTGTTAATACTTAACCTGCCACTATAAATGAATACATACAGACACCGGGTGGATTTTAACAACCCTAGGCCTGGGTTGTACAATCCTAGCCCATCTAAGCTAGCTATTAATTCTGTTACACAAATATGACCCCATATATACATACATCCCTTTGGACTATTATTCTCCACACTAAGCCGATGTTCCAGGCCACATGGAAGGATCTTCTTTAATCTACCCTGTTGGGGTAGTGTTAAGCATTCTAAATGTTAATTAATTGGTCCTGCTTGCTGTCTGTTACTTACGTTGGTTGACTCTGATTGGTTAAATAAAATGCCGAGGCCTGAGATTTGGAAAAGACAGAGAAAGGTGGGACTTCCTGGGATTAGAACAGGAAGCCTGCACTTTAGACAGAGAATTCAAGCATTCCAGCCAGCAACAGGAAGAAGAAGGCATTCCAGCCAGGAGCAGGAAGAAGGAAGCACACACCATGGGTTGAAAAAAAAGAACCTCATTCCACATGGCCAGGAACATCGGCATATTGTGGAGAATGGCAGTCCAAGAGGATGTATGTATATATGGGGTCATATTTGGGTAGCAGAATTAAGAGCTAGCTTAGATGGGCTAGGATTGCACAACTTAGGCCAAGGCTTGTTAAAATCCATGCGGTCTCTGTGTACTCATTTATAATGTCTGGTTAAGAATTAACAGCCGCTGAGCCAATTAAATATAATATAAATATTGGTAAACAATTTAATTAACTATTTCTACAAATGGCACCCAATGTAATTTAACTAATTTTTTTCAACATATGGCGCCCCACGTTGGGTGCCACCTGAAAACTACAATTTAATTAATTAATGTAGTTATTAGTAAGTATAAACTATAATATTAGGCTAGCAGAGTAGCCAGCGGCTGGGCAGAGGAGCAGGCGGCCTGGCCCGAGTGCCTTAACCAGTTGCCTAACTTATCCTGGAGAAAGAGCCCCGGAACCAAGGGTGGCCTACATCACCTGTAACCTAAACCTGTTAATTAATATAAATTGTTATATTAGGCCAGTAGAATTACCAGCAGCTTGGCGGGAGATTCACCTGGGCTCAAGGAGAGTCTGAGAGTCTGGGAGTCCAACAGCCCGGGAATGCTTGGACTGAGGGCCTATAAGCCGCCACAGTCTTTTCCCCAATAATTAAACATACCAAGACCTTTAATGTTTTAACGCTTAGCCCTTAGCTGGGCAGACTCTCAATTAGCTACTCTATGTTAACCTGGATCGGATCACCTAATCCCAAACCACCATGTGCCTGCGAGTACCTTCAGCCTTCTCCAGAAGTCTATCTCCTTCTATGTCTCCTGGTGGGAAAAAAAGAGAGTCTCTGCGCCCAGAGTTCCTGCTCTGATCTCAGGAAGTCCCGCCTTCCTGTACTCTTTCTGCCCAGCTAATTGGCCATAAGCGACTTTTATTAACCAATCAAGAGAATGACTCAGAAGGGGCGGTAACCAGATCTTAGCATTGAATTCAATGTATCAGAAACAATATTAGACCTTCCCTCAACACTACCCCATGGCGTGTCCTCCTTGTCTGCCCCTGACTTCTCTCCCACAATCTTCTTCTCAAGATGCTCTCTATCTCTCTCTCAAAAACCTCTCACACCTTAGTCCTGCCTACCTCCATCTTTGCCCAGTCTCCAGGCCTCAGCATTTATTTAACCAATCAGAGTCAATTAAGAAACAGACAGCAGGCCGGGCGGTGGTGGCGCACGCCTTTAATCCCAGCACTTGGGAGGCAGAGGCAGGCGGATCTTTGTGAGTTCGAGGCCAGCCTGGTCTACAAAGTGAGTCCAGGACAGCCAAGGATACACAGAGAAACCCTGTCTCGAAAAAAAGAACCAAAAAAAAAAAAAAAAAAAAGAAACAGACAGCAAACAGGACCAATTAACATTTAGAATGCTTAATACCATCCCATCATTTCCCTCCTTTTGTTTAATAAAAAGGCTAAATTTTTAACTCATATAGTAAAAACAATAAGAACAAATATGAAACAATCAAGAAAACCATATATAAAAGGTACACACATAATGTTTAGCCTATTTGTATCAGGTAATCTTGAAGAAGAAAAAAAATCATCTATCTTGATGTGTCTAAAGTTTTGAACCAAAATACTTTCTATCATATTCTATATTTCCATTTAAATCCTAAATAACTCAAGTTTAATTGAAATTTTATATCTATTATGTCTTCAACCCCATCAAAGACTTAAGAAGGGATAAAGTTATTATTTGAGTGGAAGCACAGAAGAACAGCTTCCAAAAAGAAAAACAAATGACAGTTTGCTGCCTAGACAGTCCCAAATATCTCTCCATACCGTTGGAGTGTCATCTTCAGCCTTCTGGGCAAGCATATCTCACAGACATAATTGTGCAGCAGGAAATAAGGATTTTCCCATTCTGTCTCTGCAGAATCAGGACATCAACTTACCTGCATTTAAGCTCTGGCCCATCTTTGGACTGTATATAGTCTGTTGAGAGAGTAGGGGCATTTTTGTCCAGTAGGAATTATCTCCTGATGGGAGATTTCTTTTTGATGCTCATTGTTTTCTTCCAAGTCAAATGGGAGCTGTCAGGAGAAAGACAGATAATTATTAAAATAATAATATCTTTAAATGCCATTTTCTGTACATCTCTGAGGGTTTTGAAGACATCTATTGATTTATAAATCTATCTATCATCTTTAAGTGTAAAACTTTATCAAAATTAATCTTATGTTTTATCAATCTACAAAATTCTATACCAATGTATCAGAAGATAACTTTATTTTAAGAATAACAATAGTTGCCGGGCGGTGGTGGCGCACGCCTTTAATCCCAGCACTTGGGAGGCAGAGGCAGGCGGATCTTTGTGAGTTCGAGGCCAGCCTGGTCTACAAAGCGAGTCCAGGACAGCCAGAGATATTCAGAGAAACCCTGTCTCGAAAAACCAAAAAAAAAGAATAACAATAGTTTTAAGTTTTTAAGTTTTAGAGCAGATTCAATAATCTATCCTTATATTTTATCATTTCCATATTATATACATATATTTCCTTTCTTTTTTTTTCAAGTTCTCCCTCCCTATATAAGAAAGGATAGAGAAAAGAAAAAGAAATAGAAAAGTCCTTGAGTCTAACCTCTTATACCTTGCTTAATAAGACCATTTAACAATTTGTAACCAATCCCCCTACATAACATCTATAACACATCAAATGACCAAAATATTATCCCCACATCTTTTGGGAATAGGGCATCGCTCTCTTAAAATTGCTTTGTCCTGAATTGGGATGTAAAAAACCTGTTTGGGGCCCAAATAAAATGCAAAAAAAAAAGTGGTTAAGCAATTTAATAGTAACATTTGTTGTCCAGTCTCTATGTGCTCAGAAATTTGAATGTCCTGAGCAGTCTGTACTTTGTTGAACTTTGGGTGGGAAAGTTCAGGGCTTCATTGAAGTCCTAGCTGGAACAGTCTGTGAGCTGGACTATCTCGGGTTGGCTTGTCTTCTTTGGTGTTTGGTCCCTTTGCTCTGAAAATATATAATTTTTCATAATTAACATATCTCTTTATTTTTTTCTTTGGAGACAGGATTTCTCTATATATCCTTGTCTTGGATTTACTTTGGAGACCAGGTGAAGGTCAGAGATCCACCTGTCTTTGTCTTCCAAATGGTGGGATTAAAGGCATGCACCATCACATCCAGTGGTTAAGATATCTCCCCTAGGGTCTAATATCTCTCTTGAAATCAGTTTTCCAGTGGGTGTCCCACATCTAACGAGACTGCCTTGTGACCCCTTTCTCTTTGTATCTTTAAAAATCTCTTATATTTTAGCATTGCTAAATGACAAAAACATCCTTTTTACCTCCTGATATAGGGAAATCAAAGACATCTAAACAAAATTTAAGCCAAGAAACAGAACATTCCAAAAGCCTTGTTCTAAATGTCATCCCATTTTGTAATTAAAGTTCTGTTCATTATTCCTGAAATCTAGCTTTGACTGAACTGTATTTCATTGGTAGACCCTTCCCAGAAAGCCCTGACAAGCACCTCATAGCCAGGGGACTCTGAATTCCAGCTGCCATTTTTTTATTGGGTCAGGCCTCCTTCCTTCCCCCATTGTTATTGTCAGCCACTTAGCATTCCATCTGTAAGCTCTCTCCCTTACAGATATCCTTAAGCCTATCCTAGTCAAACCTTTCTCAAAAAGTATACATAGAACCACAATTGTCAGCGTAAACATCTGTATGTTAAGAGAAACAAACTCAATTGGAATCCAAACATATTGGGGCATTATGAATTTCTCCATTTTTAATTTAGGCAGTTAATTCCATTCTCAAGCTCTGTTTGGAAGGCTGCTGGTTATTTAGCATATAAAGAACTAAGCTTTCAGCCGGGCAGTGGTGGTGCACGCCTTTAATCCCAGCACTTGGGAGGCAGAGGCAGGCGGATCTTTGCGAGTTCGAGGCCAGCCTGGTCTACAAAGTGAGTCCAGGACAGCCAGGGCTACACAGAGAAACCCTGTCTCGAAAAACCAAAAAAAAAAAAAAAAAAAAAAAAGAACTAAGCTTTCCACCTTTGCTGTAAGGCAGTAGCTTTTGTTAAGGTAGTTGTTCCTTTGAAATTTATTTGGGTTTGGCTCCCTGTTCTTTGGCTAGGAAGTTACTTTTTATCCTGACCTCAGGCTGTAAGCATGGATTCTTATTGCCATACACTGGGAGCCATATGTAGAAAAAATATATAACTAACTATTTACCCAGTATTTTTATTATCTTCAATTGGTTAGGTGGCTGTTAATACTTAACCTGCCACTATAAATGAATACATACAGATACCAAGTGGATCTTAACAAGCCTAGGCCTGGGTTGTGCAATCCTAGCCCGTCTAAGCTGGCTCATAATTCTATTACACAAATATGACCCCATATATACATACGTCCCTTTGGACTATTTTTCTCCACACTAAGCCGATGTTCCAGGCCACGTGGAAGGATGTTCTTTAATCTACCTCATGGCGTGTCCTCCTTGTCTGCTCCTGGCTTCTCTCCGGCAACCTTCTTCTTCTCAAGATGCTCTCTGTCTCTCTCTCAAAAACCCCTTGCACCTTGGTCCTGCCTACCTCCAACTTTGCCCAATCTCCAGGCCTCAGCATTTATTTAACCAATCAGAGTCAAAGTAAGTAACAGACAGCAAACAGGACCAACCAACATTTAGAATGCTTAACACCACCCCATCACCAGCCCTTCTTTTTTGTTTTGTTGTTGTTTTTGTTTTTTGAAACAAAATTTCTCCATGTAGCCCTGGCTGTCCTGGAACTCACTCTGTAGACCAGGCTGAGCTGGAACTCAGAGATCCTCCTGCCTCTGCCTCCGGAGTGCTGGGACTAAAGATGTGGGACACACACACCCCCTTTCCTACTTTGAGTGTGGTTTTGTATCCCTGCAGTGTTGCACTGAGTCAGAAGCAGGTAAATTTCCACTTGCTTGTTCCCGGCATAGGGATCTGGCATTGATGTTTCCTGCACTTGGCAGGTGTTTATTGCTGATACTTTGTGGGTGCTTTATGTTCTCTCATCTGGGACCTCAGTTTAGGTAAACATCATCCCTGCATTCATGTTTTACTCCTTCAGCCCTAAGAATTTGGCCATGTTTTTAACTTCTGTTGGCCAAGTTCTTGTTGTCCCTCCAAGCTGCTCTCTTGGGTAAGGGCTGCAGTCATGCCAGATGTTAGAGTTTAAGTATGATTTTTGGGTTTTTTTTTTTTTAAAGATTTATTTATTATGTATACAGTGTTCTGTCTGCAGGTATATCTGCAGGCCAGAAGAGGGCAACAGATTTCATTATGGATGGTTGTGAGCCACCATGTGGTTGCTGGGAATTGAACTCATGACCTCTGGAAGAGCAGCCAGTGCTCTTAACCGCTGAGCCATCTCTCCAGCCCTGTTTTTTTTTTTTTTTTTTAAGAAGCTGGTCTTGTGCAGTTCAGGGTGGCCTTGAGCTCACTGTGTAGTTGAGGATGATCTTGAACTCTTGGCCCTCCTGTTTTCACCTCCCCTGTGCTGGGATTACAGGTGTACATTATCACGCCTGGTGTATGTGGTGCTGAGGATGGAAAGCAAGGCTTTGTGCATAGTAGGCAGACACTTTACTAACTGAGCCACATCCCTAACCCATATAGATTGAATGAAAAGGAAATCTCCCACACAGGTTTATGTATGGGGGGGGGGACTTGGTTACCAGCTGATGGGCTTTTGGGAATTGATTGCATCACAAGGGTTCCAACATACTCTGTGCATAGTATCTTTGGTGTATTCAAACTGTGACGTCATTACTGGGAGGTGATGAAAAGTGGTGCCTCCTTAGAAGAAGTAGATCACTGAGTGCATGCTGGGAAAATGCATATCATTCACTGTCTCTTTCTCTCGTCTTTTTCTCATCTGCCCGGAGGTGAGTTGGGTACTCTACCATGTGTCCCCACCATGATATTCACCCTCATCTCAGGCCCATAGCAGTGAAACTAGACAGTTATGGACCAAACTAGTGGACAGTTTAATAAATAAGTCTTTCCTTCTCCGGGTTCTTTTGCTCAGGTATTTTGTCAGAGCAATGAAAACCTGGCTACCACACCAGGTCAACCTTCCCTATCTCCCAGAGTGCACAGCTTTGCCCCCCAAACTTGAGTCCATCTTCAGGTCTGACCTGTCATGTTCTGAGAGTGGGATGAGACAGCAGAATTCTTTTCAAAGAAAGTCTCATCTAGGGTCCGGACATGTGCTGAGTTGGTAGAGTATTTGCCTAGCATACCCAAGACCCTGAGTTCAGTCACCAGCACTCCAAAATCCAGGTGTGGTATGTTCTTGAAATCCCAACACTCAAGAGATAGAGGCAGGGGGATCAAAAACTCCGGCCAGGTATGGCAGAACATGACTTTAATCCCAGCACTCGGGAGGCAGAAGCAGGCAAGTGGGTTTGTGAGTTTGAGGCCAACCTGGTCTACATATGGAGTTCTAGGCCAGCCAGGGCCACATAGTGAGACCCTGTCTCACAAAAAAATAAAAATAAAAAGTTCCACAT
Source organism: Lophiomys imhausi (assembly GCA_907164525.1). Taxonomy (NCBI): domain Eukaryota; kingdom Metazoa; phylum Chordata; class Mammalia; order Rodentia; family Muridae; genus Lophiomys; species Lophiomys imhausi. Next base: position 7,753,363 of record CAJQZJ010001558.1, read on the forward strand.
CATTCTCTAAAGGAGGTCAGGGGAAAGACACAGGACTCTTATCAATCAGCCTTTTTTTTTTTTTTAATTCCTGCTGGGCTGTGGTGGCGCACACCTTTAATCCCAGCATTTGGGAGGCAGAGACAGGAGGATCTCTGTGAATTCGAGTCCAGCCTGATCTACAGAGCAAGTTTCAGAACAGTCAAAGACACACAGAAAAACCCTGTCTCGAAAAAAACAAACAAACAAAAACTTATCAATCAAGATCTGAAAGCCTTGAAGCATCAGCATCCCTGGATGGTTCCCTAACCCTGGTGGAGGGGAGGGAGCCCTTCCTGTTTCCTGGCATCCCCAGGGGATGGTGTGAGAAGGTGGAGGGTGCCAAGGGCTATCTTCTCTCAGTGTAGATGAGACACTGCTGCGGTCTTCCCAAAGGAAGAGCTGAGTGATGAATGGGTTTGGAGACTTGGGTATCATTTAGTCCTCCCAAGCCTTGGTTTCCACATGTGTCTGTCTTCCCAGATGAGATCTTATGGAAGGCTTCCTGAGAGGTAGTTGACAAGTGTCAGGCATAGGCACTGATAGCTGGATCCTGTTTAGTTTGTCTTTTCAGGCTGCAGCCACCCTGAAGTCAAGAATTCATGTTGTTGGTTTTTTTTTTTTTTTTTTCGAGACAGGGTTTCTCTGTGTAGCCCTGGCTGTCCTGGACTCACTTTGTAGACCAGGCTGGCCTCAAACTCGCAAAGATCCGCCTGCCTCTGCCTCCCACGTGCTGGGATTAAAGGCGTGCGCCACCACTGCCCGGCTTCATGTTGTTTTTTGCTCTCACTGTGAGCACAGGTTCTTGGGTAGGATTGTGTCACTGTTGGCGTGTGTGTGTGTGTGTGTGTGTGTGTGTGTGTGTGTGTGTGTGTGTG
>CAJQZJ010001558.1:7754268-7826286 GCA_907164525.1 Lophiomys imhausi
GTGTGTGTGTGTGTGTGTGTGTGTGTGTGTGTGTGTGTGTGTGTGTGGAGTGTCTGTGGGTGTGGATTTGCTCTGCAGAGGGGCATGTTTATCTCTCACATGCCCTCCTCTATCCAGCCAAGGCTGAAATAAGAGAAGCCAGTGCTACCCTACCTCATCATACTCCTCCAGAATGGAGCCAAAATTCTTTTCTACCTTTATGTAAGTATTTAGGTTCTTCCAAGACTTAAAAACATTTTTTGAAACATTGAGCACAATCCCTTTTGCTTCTGGTTTTGCTGTGACTTAAATTCCTATCCCTGCGATTTCTTGCTTTCTCTCATGTTTTCTCAGTCATTTCTCTTTTTCTTCTGACTGCCTCTGGGTTTTCACTTCAACCTCAACGTATTCAGTTGCTCAGACAGCGGTGGGGAGGAAGGGTAGGCTAGGAATCCCCAGTAATCTCAAGTTAATGCAAGGGAGCCTTAAGCTTGGTGATTATTACAATTGTTGCTTAGTGGAAAAGTGTGCCACTAGCTGGGTTCTCACCCTCCTATTAGTATTACCCTGTAATTTACTGACAATTAGATTCCCAGAAGCCTAGACATAGGAAGCAAGTGGGCAAAGGAGGCAGATGGCAGAAAGCAACAGTAGTCAGGGGGTTTTAATTAAAGGTACTGTTTGCAGAAGGTGCAAGGCTATGGGGTGAGTGGGGCTGGAGCTTGGAGCAAAGTAACCATGCAGATGATTAAAGGAACTTTGAGTTTATTTATTGGGTTTGAGGTTAGGGGCTACCATGTTGATCTCATAAGCAGGGCTAGGCCTGGTGGAGAACAATGGGATTAAGAGAGGCCTGTGAGATCCCTCCATCTGCCCTGCTTCATCTCCTGGGAATCTATAGGAAAGAAGTTGGACTCCCAGGGTGCTTCATCCTTTCCACTCCAAGCACTCTGATACCACAGAAGGGTCAGGTCTGGAAATGACCGTTCTCATTGGCCAGGTATGCAGCTGGGAAGTGGAGGTGAGGGAAGTGTGTGTAGCTAGGGTTGTGCTATGGCTTGGGTGTGGTTTCTCCCTCTGGAAATTCATATGTATGTTCAGAGCTTGGTCCTAGTGCAGTAGCCTTGAGAGGAAGTAGGACCCTTCAGAGGTGGAGCCTAGCAAAAGTCATTCCCCCAGGCTCTCTCTGGCTTCCTATCTGGCTTGTGATCTCTCTCTCTCTCTCTCTCTCTCTCTCTCTCTCTCTCTCTTTTGCAAGTGTTCCTGCTATTATGCCATCTGTCATCTACCATGAGGCCTTCACTGGAACCACACTGAGGCTAGCACCCATGACCTTGTGTCTCCAGAACCCCTTTTCTTTATAAAGTATATATAGCCTTGGGTGTTTGGTTATAGTAACAGGAAACGAATCCATCCTGAAAGTAGGAGAAATGGTGAAATAGAGAAGATGGAGGAGGGTGTTTATAGATCCTTTCATAAAACTACTTCTCCGTTCAAGCTTCGGGATTTTATCCCTGTCAAACCCTAGAGTATGAGGTCCCAATGGTAACTATTACATCACTCTCATGAAACTGATCCAGGAAGAAAAGAGCTAGTTGTGAAATTTCAGCCTAGCCCTGTCTCTCTTCATTCATTTACAACAGTGGCCATCTTTGGCTGCTATAGTCAAGCAGCATTGGCTGAACATACAGGGGGGATGAGGTGGACAGAGAGAGTGAGAAGAGTCTGTGTGTCTGTGTGTGTGTCTCTGTGTGTGTGTGTGTGGGGGGGGTGAAGTAGGAGTGGACCCAGGCCAGGGAGGAAGGATCTGCCAACCCAAGCAGATGTGAGAAACATTGGGAAACACTTTGGAGGGTTCCCATTTCTCTTCATGCCCCACTTCTCACACCTCTCAGACTCCATCCTTCTAAAGCACTTAAGCCCACTAAAGTATTTAGCAGTAAAACACCTTCACTGGTATTAGAAAACTCTAGGGCTGGGCGTGGTGGCGCACGCCTTTAATCCCAGCACTCGGGAGGCAGAGGCAGGCGGATCTCTGTGAGTTCGAGGCCAGCCTGGTCTACAAAGCAAGTCCAGGACAGCTAAAGGATATATAGAGAAACCCTGTCTCAAAAAAAGAAAACTCTAATATTTTAGGGAGCTGGAGAAACTCAAAACATTCCCCCCAAACTAGAGGGCAGAACCTGGATGCAAAGAGGAATGGGCTTCCCCTTCTGACTTTCTTGGCATCGAATTCTCCACTTCTCACTGTAACCGCATGATCTCAAATTGGGGACTTTCCAGGACAGTTTCAATTTTAAGCTATTATAGCCTATTGTCCTCTGAAGTACTTATGAGGGAACATGCCCGGATTTTGTTGTGGAAAAAAACCATGAGTACAATCCTAGCTTTGAGCATCTCCTATCTGGCTGAGACTACATAAATCTTATTCTTCCCTGGCACCTCAGAATTGTGGCATTTGGAAGATTTGCAGGAGCCCTACCTAAGAAGTTTTAGCTTGCAGGTTGGAGAGAGAAAGGATGGAGGCTTCTGTGATTTTCTGAGCACAGCTTGACTCTGAAGCTCCTAAAATGTACAAAACATCACCCTTGTCATGGACAGGCTCAGACCTTCCCCTCCACCATTATGCCTCAGTGGCTTTAGAGAGAGCTTCTCTAGCTTTTGAATTCTTTCTCACAATAACAGTAAAAGTGCCTTGCATAAAGAACAGTCTGTTTTGTTTTTTAAGATTTTGTTTTTAAGCCGGACGGTGGTGGCGCATGCCTTTAATCACAGCACTTGGGAGGCAGAGGCAGGCGGATCTTTGAGAGTTCGAGGCCAGCCTGGTCTACAAAGCGAGTCCAGGACAGCCAGAGATATTCAGAGAAACCCTGTCTCGAAAAACCAAAAAAAAAAAAAAACTTAAAAAAAAAAAGATTTTGTTTTTATTTCTGTGTATATTAGCATTTTGCCTGCATGTATGTCTGCATGAGGGTGTCAGATCTTGGAGTTAGAGACAGTTGTGAGCTGCCATGTGAGTGCTGGGAATTGAACCCGGGTCCTCTGGAAGAGCTTAACCACTGAGTCATCTCTCCAGCCCTTGTTTTGTTTTTTTAAAGGTAGGGTTTCTCTGTGTAGTCCTGGCTGTCCTGAAACTTGTTCTATAGACCACACTATCCTCAAACTTAGAGTTGTCCCTGCCTCTGCCTCCCAAGTGCTAGGATTAAAGGTGTGCACCACCACTGCCCAGTTTGAATAGTCTTAATCTATAATGTAAGAGTAACTGGCCTCTTCTTGTGGGGTGCTTTGGTTAAACTGGGTCTCAATCCACTGTTGGATCATAACATCAGATGTATGTCCTGAACTTTGGCAAAACTTCAGGGTTATCTTATATGCGGTAAAACTCAAATAGGATAATAGTATACCTACCACATAGAAAGTATTATGCCAGCCGGGCGTGGTGGCGCACGCCTTTAATCCCAGCACTCGGGAGGCAGAGGCAGGCGGATCTCTGTGAGTTCGAGGCCAGCCTGGTCTACAAAGCGAGTCCAGGACAGCCAGAGATACACAGAGAAACCCTGTCTCAAAAAACCAAAAAAAAAAAAAAGTATTATGCACTATATACACATGGATGCATTTGAAAGAAGAAAAAAAACAGACCAGACCAGAATGCATTGTAGTACTTGATTTAGATAAGTTTTTCTTCTTCTTCTTCTTCTCCTCCTCTTCCTCCTCCTCCTTCTTCTTTTTTGAGAGAGAAAAGGTCTCTCTACAGAGCTCTGGCTGTCCTGGAATTCACTATGTAGACTGGGCTGGCCTCTAACTCACCTGTCTCTGCCTCCCAAATGCCGGGATCAAAGCATGTGCCTCCACCATGCCAAATATGGTTTGAATAAGTATTTCATGAAACTTGTTTTCTATTTGCTTATACATATGTGGGTTCTCTATCACTATGTACAATAAACTTTATTTCAATTTTTTTTTCAATTTTTTAAAAAAGATTTATTTATTATGTATACAGTGTTCTGTCTGCAGGTATATCTGCAGGCCAGAAGAGGGCACCAGATTTCATTATGGTTGGTTGTGAGCCACCATGTGGTTGCTGGGAATTGAACTCATGACCTCTGGAAGAGCAGCCAGTGCTCTTAACAGCTGAGCCATCTCTCCAGCCCTAAACTTTATTTCAAAGGTCACAAATGTTTGAGAACATTCTGCTGGGACAGGTCACACACAGTCACTTAGAAACTGAGAACTAAGGCATGCCCCCTCTCAGATGGCTCAGTAAATAAATGTGCTTGCCACCAAGACTGAGGACCTGAGTTCAGTCACCAGGACCCACATGCTGAAAGGAGAGAACCAACTCCTGAAAATTGTCCTCTGACCTCCATATATGTACTATGGCATGTTTATACCCCCTTACAAATAAATAAATGTAAATACATACATACACACATACACACATACATACATCTGTGAAAGAGCTGACGCTGCAGGGGAAGGAAAAAGAGGGGCAGGCTGCTGAGTAGTACCCTTGGGATAGGGGCCTGACCTGGGCCAGTGAGACAGCACAAAAAAGAGAAAGGAAGGGTCCTGTGTGTGCTGTCAAGCTACCCCCAAGCCCCCTGAACAGTGGTCTGCCCTGTGCCAACATCTTAGTTATCTCAGTCTCACCACACCCACTAGAGACACAGCACTGTTTTTACTGACCCTATTTTAATGTTGTTTTTTTGTTTGTTTGTTTGTTTTGTTTTGTTTTTTTGTTTTTCGAGACAGGGTTTCTCTGTGTAGCCCTGGCTGTCCTGGACTCAATTTGTAGGCCTATTTTAAAGAGGCCTACACTGACCCTATTTTAAAGATGAGGGAGCTAAAGTTCGTTTGCCTGCAGTCACCTTGCTCCTATGTTGCACACAAAACTGGGCTTAGAACCCCGGGGTGCCCATTTTCAGCCCAAACTACACCTCCTCTACCTCCTCTTTTTTTTGGTTTTTCAGAGACAGGATTTCTCTGTGTAGCCCTTGGCTGTCCTGGAACTCACTCTGTAGACCATAGGAACTCACTGCCCCTGCCTCCCAAGTGCTGGGATTAGAGGCCGGTGCCACCACTGCCCAGCTTCCCAAGCCCTTCTTAAATCAGCAGAGATTTTGGGTTTGGGGTTGGCCCAGAATCAATGGTCAAGGAGGTTGGCCAGCCCCAGGATTCTGTCTGAGGATGCAGGGTATGCAAGGCCAGAAGTGGAAGAGCCCAGGTTTTGCAGCCCAAGGATGGGGATTGGTGGCTGCGAGGGTGGCAGCCTTTCCCAAGTCCTGCTCCTGCTCACTGCCTGCTCTGCCATCGCAGAATATGCTGCTAATTATAACCAAACACAATGAGCAATCAGAGCCTGCTGGCGGTGGAGCTCTCCTTAAAGATTTGGCAGGCTTTTCATTAGAATTTCCCAGTAGCCCAGAGGCTGCAGCAGACACTACTTCTTCCTCCTCTTCCTCCTGGGGTGCCTGGTGCACCCAATGCAGTCAATACGGGACTTACTTAGCTCCCACTGTGCCCAAGTTCAGTGCCGCAGGGGGAATGGGAGCCAGGACTATGTTCTTGCCTTGAGTGAGCTAATCATCTTCCCAGCAGTCTCTTTATTGGAATACAGAGGCCTGGCTTAAAGGAGCCATGGGTCAGGAGAGTTTTCAGCATTCTGTGTCCTTGGCTGCTTTTCTCTGAGCATTTGTGAACATTTATTCGGGCACAAAAGTGCTCACAGTGGTGGTGCTGGTTTCTGCAGGATATGCCAGGGAGGCAAACCCTTCCCAAAATTTGGGGAACACAAACCTGAGTCAATAAATATATGCATGAAGCCGGGCGGTGATGGCGCACGCCTTTAATCCCAGCACTTGGGAGGCAGAGGCAGGCGGATCTTTGCGAGTTCGAGGCCAGCCTGGTCTACAAAGCGAGTCCAGGACAGCCAGAGCTGTTAAACAGAGAAACCCTGTCTCGAAAAACCAAAAAATAAATAAATAAATAAATAAATAAATAAATAAATAAATAAATAAATAAATAAATGGATAGATAAATAAATAAATAAATGCATGAAGCCATTATAGACCTTGGAACGTTTCTCAAATGTTTATTTTGAGGGCTGGAGAACTGAAAGGCATGAAGGTAAGGGGAGAGACAGCCTGAGGTCCTAGATCATCTTTCCTGCGGTCTACAGAAATGTACACAGCTGTTTCTGGGCCAAACCCATGGACAGGCTGATTCTTGGTCCAACTTCAAAGTGATAAGGTTTCTTCTTTGGTCCCTTTACCCTGTTGCTCTCTCTGACACCTAAAGTCTTTCAGGTATCAGCAGGCAAACACTCTTGTGTCCCATGCTGGAGCTTTTCTACCTACAGCATTCATCGTTTCTTTTGTTACTCAGACAAAATGCCTGACAGGAGTAACTTAAGGGAGAGAGTTCAGCAGGAGTCTCTCAACTCTTGGTCAACCAGGAAAGAAGAGAACTCAAGTAAGAGCCAGGGGTGATCATCCTCTTCATGGTCCACGCTAGTGACTCACTTCTATTAGCCTTCATGAGTCAAAGGCTCTACAACTTCCCAAGACAGTGCCACCAGCAGTGGACCACTTGTTCAGACACAAGAGCTTGTGGGAGATATTTCAGATTCAATCCTCAGCACCTGCTGTTGCCCAAGGCACATTAGGACTTTAGTTAGAAATTCATCAAGACATCATTCCTCTGGGGAACCAGCGTGGAGTGAGGGATGCTTGGGTCCTATTTGCTGAGGGTTCTCCAAAGCCTCTGTGGCATTATGCCAACCAAGAGCAGCACAGCAGTGGCACACACCATGGAAAGGATGAAGGAAGAACTGGAGCAACATGGGAGGACACCCAGTCCCAGTCTGCCCTGGACTGAGGGCATTTCCAGGAGGTGAAACTTTCAGTTTTAAAACCAGACAAATTATTGCAGATGTGAGTTGAGTACGTAAGAAAGAATGGCAGTGTGTGTGGTGCGGTGGTGGTGGGGTGGGCGGTGGTGGTGGGGTGGGCGGGGGTGGGGGGCGTTGTTGATTACTGGGAAAATGACAACACAAGATAGAGACTGGAAAAGCAATTTTTTTGTTCTTTCATTGAGACAGGGTCTTCCTGGGTAACCTAGGCTGGCTCATGATCTCCCTGCTTTAGCCTCCAGGGTGTTGAGATTACAGGAATGCATCACCATGCCTAGCTAAGTGAGAAGGCAACTCAAGGCCTTACTTAGCTTTGAAGAGTGTATATACCAAGGGTGACCTTGAACTGTCTTTGCCTCTCTGGTCTCTACCTCTCAAGTGGTTGGATACAAGACTTATACCACCATGTTCAACTTTTAGGGCTGCTATACATTGAACCTGGTGTTTCATACAAGTTAGACAAGCACTCTGCCATCTACCCACTGAGCTACATCCCAAGTCAAGACAACAATTCTTTTTTTTGGTTTGGTTTGGTTATGGTTTTGGTTTTTCAAGAAAGGGTTTCTCTGTATAACATCCCTGCTGTCCTGGAACTCACTTTGTAGACCAGGCTGGCCTGGAACTCACAGAGACCCTCCTGCCTCTTCCTCCTGAGTGCTGGGATTAAAGGCATGTGCGCAGCGATTTTTTTTTTTTTAAACAAAAACCTAAACCAGCAGTGGTGGCCCTCGCCTTTAATCCCAGCACTGGGGAGGCAGCTGGTGGACTTCTGTGAGCTCGAGGCCAGTCCAATCTACATTATGAGTCCTAGAACAGCCAGGACTACATAGTGAGACTCTGGATATGAAGGGGCTGATAGGTTAATATAAGTTAGATTTAGTGAATACCTAAGTTTCTGATACAGTCTCTTATTTCGGGGCATGAAGATCAACTGCTGTGAGCAATTAGCTTATCAGCTTATGGATGAAGTCAGGTGAAATGAGGGGAGTCTCTTTGGACTGAAAAACAAGGTTGAAGCCAGGTGAAACAAGGAAAGACTTTATGACCTGGCATTGCTTTCAACTGCTAAGTGGGCAGAGCCCAAATTAAGCTGAAGCAGGTGGAACAAGGAGTGATCCTATTTAAGGACAAGTGGATGACACCAGAGAGGCGTGCTAAGGGCCCCCGATATGAGAGAGCTCCGAGAGTCGGGCTGGAGAAAGTTCTGGTAGACCAATGACCAGATCTCCCTGAGGCAGAAGGAAGCTGGTGAGCAGAGAAAGCCTCGGCAAGACAGCAAAAGGCCAAGGACTAAACCCTGTGGCTCAGCTTTTGCCTAGAGGGGTTTGACCTGTCCGAACAGTGGCCTGAACGGAACTGTGGCCAGCTTTAAAGACTGAGGCAGAGCGGCAGAGTTGCTGATACGAAGGAAGTAAGGTGGCCTACAGACGGCTGAGGTCTCCCAGAGAGAAGAAAGCCTCCAGCCTTATTTAAAGTGAGACTTCGATAGCCAATTTACCCTGACGAACCTGCGTCTGAGCTATTCCAGAAAAAGGACGGCTAAGTGCGTTAAAGAGTCTACCCCCGAGACTGGTTTCCTGACGACTGAGGACCTGCCCCAGAGACTGTATCATTCTAAAAGGGTATGAAAGTAGTTGTTATGATTATCAATAGGTTTAGTGGATAGGTTAAAGGGGTTGTAGGAATTTATAGGTTTAATAGTTAAGAAATTAATGGTGTTTGTTATAAGTGAATTTAGTAATAAATAAATAAGAGTTAAATAAATAATAATTTAAAAGTTCGGTTACATGGATAAAATAAAATAAGTAAATAAAAATGCCTTGGGGGGGTGTATAGATGGATGGCTCAGTAGCTCAAAGCATTGGCTACTTTTATGGAGGACCCAGGTTTGAGTCCTAGTACCCAGATGGCAACCCACAAGTATTTGGAACTCCAGTTCCAGGGAACCCAAACCCCTCTCTGGTCCCTGTGGGCACTAGTTACAAATTTGGTGCAGAGACATACATGCAGACAAAGCATCCATATATGGAAAATAAGAATAAAGTGAATACTCAAGAAGCAGAGGCAGGTGGATCTCTGTGAGTTTGAGCTCAGCCTGGTCTACATAGTGAGATTCTGCCTCAAACAACAAAAAATAAAGAGGAAAATGCCTTGGGTTGGCTCCTCTTTGATAGTCTGCTTCCCTTCATTTAAAGGAATTGTGACTTTGTCTTCTTGGACCCTTACTGGCTGTGTACCTATTGGCAAATCAGTTAACCATTCTCAGTGGCTTCCTCTGTAAGAGAATATCTCATACCGTTTATGACTTCCTAGATGAGCTGTAGTATAGTAACAAGCATACTCTTAAAAATTGCATTTACAAGCCGGGCGGTGGTGGCGCACGCCTTTAATCCCAGCACTTGGGAGGCAGAGGCAGGCGGATCTTTGCGAGTTCAAGGCCAGCCTGGTCTACAAAGTGAGTCCAGGACAGCCAGGGCTACACAGAGAAACCTTGTCTCGAAAAACCAAAAAAAAAAAAATTGCATTTACAGAGCCGGGTGCAGTGGCACTCAGGAGAAAGAGGCAGGCAGGGCAAACAGATCTCTGTGAGTTTGAGGCCAGCCTGGTCTACAGAGTGAGTCCAGGTCTGCCAGGGCTCTGTTACACAGACAAACCCTGTCTGGAAAAACCAAAACAAACAAAGGCAAACAAAACCAACACTGACATGTGGTAGGTTTAGTGTTAGCATATAATAGCATAGGGATGGCAAAAGCCTGAACTTTAAGATAAAAGACTTACTTCCAAAGTGACACGTCCTTGGGAACTCGCCAAGGACCAGGACCTCTTTGATCTTAGGGCTAGGGGGAGGACATGCCCCCTGAGGTGCCTGCCCTCTGGAGATCTCCCATCATTTCACAGCCCTCTGCGAAAAGCATCTGAATGGCACTGCCCGGAGGCATGACTTGGAAGTGCATGAAAGCTTCTGGCCAACAGATGAAGATATTTAAGGCAGGATTCACATGGACAGAGGCACTCTCTCCTGTTCCTGACTCACTCAGCAGCATTTTTCCTCATCTGGCAGAAAAACTCCCTTCAATCTCATTGAAAAGCTTTACCCTCTGGTGTTGACCCATTTGGGGTCTGGAGAGGAGATGGATTCTCCCGGGACTTCAGACCTCTGTAGGCCATAGGAATTTGAATAGGTGAGCCACCTGGGAAACTTTCATGTGTTAATTTGTCTTAAGACCATGAGGTGATTTCTGCTTGATAAACTGTCTTGGGATCTGATGAATGAAATTCAGAGACTTTAAAAACTGAAAAATAGTACGAAGACCAGCCATCCATCAGGACCCACGCTCAGAGAAAAATATCCTTTTGAGAAACCTTAGGTTAATGTTAAATGTTTGTATTATAGGTAGTAAGAAGTTTTAGGTGCTAGGTTTCAGAGTTAGGGTTTGGGTTTAGGATTTAGGAATTTTATAGACAAATGCTAGGTAATTGTTAAGCATTAATCAATATATGTGTGATAAATAAAAATTTACTGTTACAATGACATATCATCCGGACTCTTGTGTGGTATTAGAATAGGTCTGCATTTCTTTTTAAACCTGTATTAATCTGCTTAGACTGTCATAGCAAAATACCGCATGGCAGATTGCTGAAACAATAAATTTATTCTCAAAGTTCTGAGGCCAGGAGTCGAAGATCAGTGGGTAGAAGGACTGACTGTGAAAGAGGACCCAAGTTCAAATCCGTGGGACCCACATAAAAGCTAGACATGGCTGGACATCCTGTAACCTGAATGAAAAAAAGAACTAAAAAGGGAAAGAAAGGAAACATGACTGTTCCTAAGTATGTTGGAAGAGAAGGTTTATTATATTGGGAGCATAGCCTGAGGCAAGGACATCTGGGAGAGTCTACATACTTAACCAGACTGAGCTGGGCCATATGGGGAGGGGAGGAGGGAGGGAAGAGAGGGGGGACATGAATGGAGAGGGAAGAGAGGAGAACCAGGTATGGCAGCCAGGAGGCCCAAAGGGACACACACACAAAATAAAGCAGGTAACCAAAATGGTTGGATTTTACAGCAGCTCAGCCCCTTGGGCTGAAGAGTTCAGGGTAGGGGGTGGGGTGAGTCAGCCAGGAGGGCCCTGTAACAGGTAAGAACTGAGGGATGCAGGAGGAACCTGGAGGTCAGGTCCTCTTTGATATGTTAAAAAGGCACCTAGTCATTTGTCCCAAGTTTGAAATCTAACATTTTTGTTGATTCAAAAAAAAAAAAAAAAAGCCTTTATGTTGATAGTAAATTGAATGGTATGGGGTGACATGCAGTCTTCTGACTACTTCCTACTGATATTGGGGTGTTGTGGGGGTGGGGTGGGGTTGTGCTAAGGAAGCTGGAATGTGGGCTAAGTCTGGGACGAGCAGGCTGTTTCAGTTGCTGTCCAGGCTCTGCAGGACTGTCAGGGCTAGGAAAGTGCAGGCAGCTTTGGAGAAGTCTTTGAGGCTGTTGTGGACACAGGTTTTGAGGGAACACCTGGAGCTGGAGAATAGTCTGCAGTTGATCTGATATCTGCTGGGACAGACAGACTGGGGAGAAAAGGTAAAGTTAAGGCATTTAGGGGAAAATGTTTATACTGGGTGTACATTTGAAACTTTTAGGCACACCATCCTGGTAGCTGGAGAAGGGGAGTGCCAAGTCCAGGGAAAGGGGGAAAAGATCCTATCCTCAGGAATAGGCAGGAAAACTTAGGTTGTTGATTGACAGTACTTACCTGGAGTCCATTTGACCTATGAGAGGTAGATCCAAGTCGATTGCCTGAAGCTTACAAGAATTATTTTTCTCAAGACAGTGTTTCTGTGTGTAACCTTGGCTACCCTGGAACTCACTCTGTAGACCAAGTTGGCCTTTAACTCACAGAGATTTACCTGTCCTTTTTTTTTTTTTTTTTTGAGATCCCCCTATCTATGCCTTCCAAGTGCAGGAATTAAAGGATTAAAGGCATGTGCCTCCATGCCTGGCCAAGAATTTTTTTTTGTTTTGTTTTGTTTTTTGGTTTTTGGTTTTTTTTTTTTTTGTTTTTTCGAGACAGGGTTTCTCTGTGTAGCTCTGGCTGTCCTGGACTCGCTTTGTAGACCAGGGTGGCCTCGAACTCACAGAGATCCGCCTGCCTCTGCCTCCCCAGTGCTGGGATTAAAGGCGTGCGCCACCACCGCCCGGCTCCAAGAATTTTTTTTAAGTTTACAAATAGAGACAAAACTTTTAGATATGTTAGCATTACTACTGTTGGTAATCTGTACTGAAATTTATGTTGTAGAAAAGAGCAGAAAACTCTTTTTTTTTTTTTTTCCAAGACAGGGTTTCTCTGATTATTTATCCCTTGCTATCCTGGACTCACTTTGTAGACCAGGCTAGCCTCGAACTCACAGAGATTTGCATGCCTCTGCCTCCTGAGTGCTGGGATTAACGATGTTCATCACCACGCCTGGCAATTACAGATTGCTGTGAACTGCTATGTGGGTGATGGGATTTGAACCTAGGTCTTTTGAAAGAGCAGCCAGTGCTCTTAACCACTGAGCCATCTCTCCACCCCCGTTTATAAGTTTTTTTTTTTTTAATTTTTTTGGTTTTCTGAGACAGGGTTTCTCTGTGTAAAAAGCCCTGGCTGTCCTGGACTTGCTTTGTAGACCAAACTGGCTTCAAGCTCATGGGAACACACCTTCCTCTGTCTCCCGAGTGCTGGGATTAAAGATGTGTGTCACCATGCCCAGCTTATTATAAGTTTTTTTGTTTTTTGAGACAGGGTTTCTCTGTGTAATAGCCCTGGCTGTCCTGAACTCACTTTGTAGACCAGGCTGGCCTTGAACTCATAGAGATCCACCTGCCTCTGCCTCTTGAGTGCTGGGATTAAAGGCGTACGCCACCACACCGGCTTCTTATAAGTTTTTTTTTTTTTTTTTTTTGGTTTTTCGAGACAGTTTCTCTGTGTAACAGCCCTGGCTGCCCTGGACTCGCTTTGTAGACCAGGCTGGCCTCGAACTCACAGAGATCCACCTACCTCTGCCTCCTGAGTGCTGGGACTAAAGGCGTGCGCCACCACCGCCTGGCTATAAGTTTTAAGTCAAATTTTGTTACAGATTTTTCAGATTCTTTAACCATATCCAGTGAATTTACAAATCCTGAGATAACAGATTTATAAGATATAGCATAGTCTTAAGAGTTTTTTTCTTTTTGAGAACAGAGCAGAAAAATCATAGAGATAAAAGATTTTTAAGAGTGAGAAGGTGGGGCTGATTGCTCAGAAGTTATGATCACTCCTTGCTCTTCCAGAGGTCCTGAGTTCAATTCCCAGCACCCACATGGTGGCTCACAACCATCTATAATGAGATCTGGTGCCCTCTTCTGGCCTGCAGGCATACATGCAAACAGAACACTGTAAAACAAACAAACAAACAAATAAATCTTTTTAAAAAAAGGAATGGGAAGATAGCCAGGTGCATCCCTTTAATCCCAGGCACTCAGGAGGCAGAGGCAGGCGGATCTCTGTGAGCTCAAGGCCAGCCTGCTCTACAGAGTGAGTCCAGGACAGTCAGGGATACACAGAGAAACCCTGTCTCAAAAAACCAAAAAATTAAAATAAAAAAATATTTGAAAAGTGGGAAGGTATATAACCTTAGAAATAAGAGATTTTGGGAACATTTGTTTATGGCAAAAGTTATTACAATCTTAGCCGGGCGGTGGTGGCGCACGCCTTTAATCCCAGCACTTGGGAGGCAGTGGCAGGTGGATCTTTGCGAGTTCGAGGCCAGCCTGGTCTACAAAGTGAGTCCAGGACAGCCAGGGCTACAAAAAAAACCCCGTCCAAAAAAAAAAAAAAAAAAAAAAAGTTGTTACAATCTGCAAGAATTTGGAAATCAAGTGCACCAATTTTTAACCATTGACCTGTACTGAAGCCAAACTGTGGTAATAAAAATGAGTCTGTGGCAGAACAGAGAGAGAAACAAAATGGGAGACCACATGCAGGGGAGAGGATGTTCCTAAAAGCTTCTAGGGAGAGCTGAGAGTGCAAGCAAGTTGCTGGAGTGCAGGCGGGCTGCAAGTCAAGACACAGCAGAGGAAAGCAGGGGAAAAGAAGGACCAGAAGAGACCCAGCAGGTGTAGCAGACCAGAGCTGGGAGGAGCTAAGGTGGGTAAAGTGGCAAGGCTCCAGGTGACAAGAATTTCCATCCAGGCCATCCCCAAAATCCACAAGTGGAAGGGTAAACTAGTCAGAGAGAAAAATGTTCCAAATTACAGAGGAAAAGTATCCCTTGTCCTTGTGATTGGAGCCCAGTGGGGACACGAGGAGCTTCCTGGCACACCACTGTGTCTTTTGTCAGAACAGTAAACAAACCAAGCAGCTCAGGGTGACATTTATCCAGTAGAAAAGGAGAGGGGACAGGGCATGAAAGCAGCAGCTGAAGAATTGGACTCTAGAATTTGGAATCAATTTTTGTGAGTGGCAGAAACCAGCAGAAACAAATGATCCATACATACCTTAGGAAAGTCAGATCCTCAGCTTGCTTCAGAATGGCTGAGTTCCTTGGGAAGGGAACTTATTTTTATTTATGCCATTCCTGTGTTTCAGCAGTCAATCAATTAAAAAAAAAAAAAAAAAAAGGAAAAGAAAGGAAACATGACTGCTCCTGGGTATGGGGTAGGAGAAAATTTACTATAGATAAAAGGGAGATCATAGGTAGAGGCAAGGACATCTAGGACAGTCCAAAGTGGACATGGTCAGAATGAGCTGTCCATATGAGGAGAGGTGGGGGAAGGAAGAGGGAAGAGAGGGAACAAGATACAGCAGCCAGGAGCCCCAAAGGTACAAAGAGTGGGCAACCCAAATGGTTGGCTATATAGGGAAGAGCAGCCGAGCCCCTTGGGCTGGAGAGTTGAGGATAGGGGCGGGGAATGCCAGCTAGGAGGGCCCTGTAACAGGTAGGGACTAGGGGGATGCTGGGAGAACCTGGCAGCCAGGTCCTGTTCGATACGTTAAATGGTCTAAAACCTAACAGAACCCAGGGGAGATAGGTAGAAAGAGCTCTGGATCTACCATTCAGCAGTAAGCCTGGCCAAAACTAAGTAAGTTCAGTGAAAAATCCTTTCTCAAAAACAAACAAAAAACACAAACCAAATCAAAACAAAAAGACCCAAACCAACCAACCAAACAAAAAACACTAAGATAAGAATAGAAAACAAGCCGGGCGGTGGTGGCGCACACCTTTAATCCCAGCACTTGGGAGGCAGAGGCAGGCAGATCTTTGCGAGTTCGAGGCCAGCCTGGTCTACAAAGCGAGTCCAGGACAGCCAGAGCTGTTAAACAGAGAAACCCTGTCTCGAAAAACCAAAAAAAAAAAAAAAAAAAAAAAGAATAGAAAACATAGCTGGGCGGTGGTGGCGCACGCCTTTAATCCCAGCACTTGGGAGGCAGAGGCAGGCAGATCTCTGTGAGTTCGAGGCCAGCCTGGTCTACAAAGCAAGTCCAGGACAGCCAGAGCTGTTATACAGAGAAGCCCTGTCTCAAAAAAAAAAAAAAAAGAATAGAAAACATCAGAGTCATCCTGACTTCCACATGTATGCACAGGACACACAAATGTGCACACAGCACACACACACACACACACACACACACACACACACACACAGAGCACATGACTCCTATCAGAGCAGAGCCTTGTCTTCATGGTCTCATTCAACCTTAATTATAGTCATGCACAGATTAAATGGCATTTCTGTCAATGATGGCCCCTATATAGGGTGGAAGTCCTCTAAGATTATACCACCTAGTAACATCATAGTCCTCTTTAGCTTGTGCATGTTAACTTTATAAAATAAAATTGCCTAATGGCATATTTCTCAGAATGTATCTTTATCATTTAGCAGTACTTGAGGGGCTAGGGTTGTAGCTTACTGGGTAGATTGCTTGTCTGGTATGTATGAAGCCCTGGGTTTGAACAGCAGCACTGTGTATAAACTAGGTGTGGTGGCTCACATCTGAATCCCCACACTAGGAAGGTGAAGAGGCCAAGAAGTTCAGAGTCACCCCACTTACACAGGGTGAGGCCAGCCTGGGTTACATGAGACTATATATATGGCCACTGCTTTAGGAGCACCTCTCCAAGTACAGCCATATAATTAGGGCTTCAACATGCAAATCTAAGCCGGGCACAGTGGCGCACGCCTTTAATCCCAGCACTTGGGAGGCAGAGATAGGCGGATCTCTGTGAGTTCGAGGCCAGCCTGGTCTACAAAGAGAGTCCAGGACAGCCAGGGCTACACAGAGAAACCCTATCTCGTAAAAACAAAACAAAACAAAAAACAACAACAATATGCAAATCTAGGGGTGGAGCACACAAACATTCAGTATGTATACAGTCCTCCCTTCAGAAGGTAGAGTCTAATTCTCCTCCTTCAGATGTGAACTTGACTTGGCAACTTGCTCCTAAATAGAAAGTGTAGGGGACTGGAGAAACCCTCTCAGCAGTTAGGAGCACTGGCTGCTCTTCCAGAGGACCTGGGGTCAGTTCTCAGCACTCACATGGCAGTTCTCAACTGTCTGTAATCCAGCTCCAAGTGATTTGATACCATTACACAGACATGCATGTAGGCAAAACACCAGTGCACATAACATAAATAAAATCATTAAAATTAAATAAAAAAGAGAAAGTGTAACCAGATAATGAATTTCAAGGTCGGAGTCTAGGTCAAAGCAGAATATTGTCTGCTCAGTTCTCCCTCTTGGACTTAGCTCTGAGAGGATCCAATGTAAGGACACCCAGGCAGCCTGTGGACAGGTCCACAGAGAGAGGATCTGAGTCTCTTTGGTAAGTAACTACCATTGCCAGCTTGTCAGACCTACCTCCTGCCCAGCAGTTCTGCAGTCTCCCAGGGAGTCTCAGTCTTTCTTTCTCTTGTTTTTCATTTTTTTGAGACAAGGTCTCAATCAACATAACCCTGGCTGTCCTGGAGGTCACTATGTAGATCAGGCTGGTCTTGAATTCAAAGAATCACCAGCTTCTGCCTCCCAAGTGCTGGGATCAAAGGGGTTCACCACCATACTGGACCAACTCTTAATCCTTGGGATTGCTTGCACGGCATATCCTCTCTTCTCAGGCCTCCACAGACCTCTGCCCTGACATCTCACTTTCAGCTTTTGACATAATTTTCTTCCCACTTAGAATAAAGAAGTGAGCGGGGCGGTGGTGGCGCACACCTTTAATCCCAGCACTTGGGAAGCAGAGGCAGGCGGATCTTTGTGAGTTCGAGGCCAGCCTGGTCTACAAAGCGAGTCCAGGACAGCCAGAGATATTCAGAGAAACCCTGTCTCGAAAAACCAAAAAAAAAAAAAAAAGAATAAAGAAGTGAGACAATAATCCTTATCGAACACCAAAAAAAAAAAAAAAAAACAAAAACCAAAAAAAACCTACTTCTTTTGGGCAGGCCCTCACACTGCACCTTCCCTCCATGTGCTGTGAATGGATTGTCCACATGTCTGTCTGTGGCCAGTCCCTCCCCTTGGACAGGATTCTTTACCCTTCTTGCTTATTAAAGGCAGCACTCTGGTAATTATCCTCTCATCCGCATCATCAAATGTTCTCGCTCAAGGGCCTTGTTCTCATCAGCATACTAATGGGATATAAAAACTCATCTTCGGAAAAAAAAATCTTCCATTTCCCCCTCATTCACGTCACCATTTGTCTGTTAACCAGGCTTAACCATGGTCTAAAAATATCTCTCCAGAGCCAGGCACAGTGATGCTCACCTTTAGTCGTAGCACTTGGGAGACAGAGGCAGGTGGAGCTCTGTGAGCTCCAGGGCAATTAGGGGCTACATGAAGAAACCCTATTTCAAACAAACAACAACAACAAATTTATACTGCATGGTGATGGGGCTGGAGAGATGCCTTGGAACATGGTAGACTGCTTGCTGATGACCTAGGTTTGATTGTCAGCATTTGCACCCAGTGGCTCCCAACTCCAGTTCCAGGGGGATCTGATGTCCCTGGGATTCATGAGCACTTGGACACATGTACACACACACACACACACACACACACACACACACACAAATACACAAAAATTTAAATGGTAAGAGTAGTAGGTGGGGGCTGGGGGGTTGGTGGCATACACCTTTAATCCCAGCACTCGGGAGGCAGAGGCAGGTGAATCTCTGTGAGTTCAAGGCTAGCCTGGTCTACCAAGCGATCCTGGACAGCCAGGGATACACAGAGAAACCCTGTCTCAAAAAGCAAACAAACAAAAAGATATATCTATAGTGCTTCTACTTCACTTCCTAGACATCTTGCGCTCGAAGCATGTTTTTGTGACATCAAAACCATCTTTTCCAAGGTCACCAATGACTTCAATGTTGACAGATTTAATGTCTAATTTTCCTTTGTTGCCTGACCCATTGGTAGAATTTTGTCCTTGATTACTCTGTGCCTTTCTTTTTATCTTTTCCACTTCCTTCAGTTGCTCCCAGGACTGTGGAGTTCATCCTCCTGCCTCACTAGCTGCTCCTTCTCTACTACTTGTCTAGTAGTAGACAAGTAGACACGTTCACCCTTTTCATAGCCCTAAAAGTTAGAGGGAGCCTCGGGTTTAGTTCTCAATGCCTCTGCCTCCTCCCCTCTCCCCTTTCTCCTGTGTGAACTTATCTGCTTCCACCTCCTGCTTATTTCTCTAAGCCAGAGCCTCTCCAGACCCCAGAACAAGCAAAGTCTTTCTTCCTTTTCAGTTTGTGTATGTGCTCATGCTTGTGTGCCCTGGTTATGTGTGCATGCGTGTACAGGCCAGAGGTCAGTGGAAGGCATCATTCTTCAGGAGCTGTTAGCTTGTGGGTTTTTTTTTTCTTCTTTTAATTAATTATATATACAGTGTTCTGCCTGCATGCCTGCATGCCTGCAGGCCAGAAAAGAACATCAGATCTCATTATAGGTGGTTATGAGCCACCATGTGGTTGCTGGGAATTGAACTCAGGACCTCTGAAAGAGCAGTCAATGAGTGCTCGTTTTTTTTGTTTCTTTTTTATTAATTTTATTTTATGTGAGTTGGTGTTAGGGCATCAGATCTCCTGGAACTTGAGTTACAGACAGTTGTGAGCTGCCATGTGGGTGTTGGGAACTGAACCCCGGGTCCTTTGGAAGAGCAGACAGTGCACTTAAGCACTGAGCCATGTCTCCAGCCCCCCAGTGAGTGCTCTTAACCTTTGGGTCATTTTGCCAGCCCCTAGCTTGTTTTTTGATACAGGGTTCTTCAGTAGCCAGACATGCACCTGATTTTGTCAAGATAGCTGAGGAGGGTAGGGAAGGGATACATTGTCTCTGAGTCCAAGCTCTGATACTGCCAATATGTGGCCGTCATGCCCGGCTTTTTATGTGGGTGCAGGGCATCAAACACAGGTCCTCATGCCTGCACAGCAAGCATATTACAGACAGATCTGTTGTCCCAGCCCTCCTTGACACATCTTTCCAGTTCTCAGTACTTTTTCTTCCTTCCCTTGATACTCACAGGATTCGTACTCAAGGTAGGAGCTGGGATCAGAGCATCACCTAGTAAGTTTTGTATAGCATTTGCACACAATGAAAATATTAATTCAAATTTAACTGAATTACTTCTTTCAGGAAGCAATATTTACACTTGCCATGAAGGCAAAGTTACCCTTCCCTTCCAGAGAAGCCTCAAACCTGGGAAGATCATAAGTTCAGGAATGGAATTGGGAATATATGTAGATTTGGGATAGGGAAAGGCTTTTCCAGAATCGCTGGTGGTTGTTGATTGCTGACTTGGTCTTCCTGTGGAATGTAACTAAGTTTTCTGTTTTGATCTTGTGGATCTGTTAGAGTGCTGGCAAAGTGGCAATGTTGGGCATTTGAAAAGCTGTGGATGTGAGAGAACGAGAGAAAGGGGCTTTAAGAAAACATTGCAAAGTAATCCTATCTCTTCAAAAGAGATAGGATTACTAAACTTTAAAAACAACAGCAACAAAAGCCCGGGAAAGATAAAACTAACCTAAGCTGGATGTGGTGGGGATCATAAGCATCTCCTGGCACTTGGAAGTGGAGGCAGGAGATACAAAGTGCAAAGTCATCCTCTGCTACTTACTGAGTTCGAAGCCAGCCTTGAACAGGAGACTATCTAAGACAATTTAAAAAGATAAAATGATTGAAATTCCTTTTAAAGTTAATTTTATTTTATTTTTATTTTTTATTTTTATTTTTTTTTGGTTTTTTCGAGACAGGGTTTCTCTGTTTAACAGCTCTGGCTGTCCTGGACTCGCTTTGTAGACCAGGCTGGCCTCGAACTCACAAAGATTCGCCTGCCTCTGCCTCCCAAGTGCTGGGATTAAAGGCGTGCGCCACCACCTCCCGGCTCTAAAGTTAATTTTAGTTACTGATTTTTTTTTTTTAATTACAGGTGTGCCAAACATGTCAAGAACATGTGGAGGACAGAGGACAGCTCTCCCTCCCTGTGAGCAGGCATGCATCTCTCTGTCTCTGTGGGCATGCATGTATGGTCTTTCTTTCTTAGTACATGTGCATGTGTGCCTCTCTTTGTGTGTGTGTGTGGGGGGGTTGTGTACACACGTGTTTCTCTCTGTGTATATTTGCAAGCACACACATATGTATGCATATACTCCTATTGGTAAGCCTACCAAACTATAAACTTTCCAGAAATTTCTATCTTCTACTCTACAGCCCTCCTGCCCTTCCACTGACCTTCCAGGTGCCTCAAAATCCTTCTGCTCATCTCCTATCAACTGGGAGCTGGTGGCCATAGAGTCAGCCTCTGGGTTTTTTTTTTTTGTTGTTGTTGTTTGGGTTTTTTTTTTTTTAGGTTTTTCGAGACAGGGTATCCTGTCTCTGTGTATCCTTGACTGTGCTGGACTCACTTTGTAGACCAGGCGGGCCTTGAACTCACAGAGATCTGCCTGCCTCTGGAGGACTGGGATTAAAGGCATGTGCCACCATGCCCAGCCCAGAGTCAGTCTCTGTTAGGAGGCAAGTACAACGTCACCGTGGACACCTGAGGCCAGGGAGTCTTTCAAGCTCAAAAGTAGAAATCACTGGTAGAATTTCAGGCTTTGAGACAAGCTAATGGATACAGAGAATCTCTAGCAGGGAGAGGTCCTACCACACTGTGTGGTGGCTGTATATATTCATCAGTAGTTCTCTACCACAGAACTTCCCATGCGTGTATGGGTGTATGCTTGTATGTGTGTGTGTGTGTGTATCACTTATTTTCATAGACCATGACAAATTTTAAACCACAAAACTCACAGAATTAGCCGGGCGTGGTGGCTCACGCCTTTAATCCCAGCACTTGGGAGGCAGAGGCAGGCGGATCTCTGTGAGTTCGAGGCCAGCCTGGTTTGCAAAGCGAGTCCAGGACAGCCAGGGCTGTTACACAGAGAAACCCTGTCTCGAAAAACCAAAAAAAAAAAAAAAACAAAACAAAAACTCACAGAATAAAGAGCAAATATATGTAAGGAGAATGTAAGTTTTTATGGAGTGTGTTATCTTTTTCGGGGGGTGGGGGGAGATATGAATGCATTTTCAGTGTCAAGCCTCGATGAGAAGCAAGCTCTTCAAGCTGGAAGAGAAACATCTGGAAATATGAGTTTGTCATGGAAACGCTGACAGGGTTTCATCTGAGGGGCTGCTCACAGGTGCAGCCTGGAATAGTGCAGCCTCTCATGGCTTATTTCCATCCCAGCCTGCTGAGTGAGAGCTCTCTTTCTTGTAGCTGGGCCCTGGAGGTAGTCTGAAGGGTTTCTGGGGAGCTGGGTAGTTCTTACCAGAAAGGTGAGGGGTTTCAGATCCCTGGAGCTGGAAATAGTCTTGGTATGAGTTTCACATCTGAAGGGCTTCTAGAGAGGATGGAGAGGAGAATGACGAAGAAAAGGAGGGCACAACCCAGTTCTATAGAGAAGTCATTTTCACAGCTT
Source organism: Lophiomys imhausi (assembly GCA_907164525.1). Taxonomy (NCBI): domain Eukaryota; kingdom Metazoa; phylum Chordata; class Mammalia; order Rodentia; family Muridae; genus Lophiomys; species Lophiomys imhausi. Next base: position 7,776,123 of record CAJQZJ010001558.1, read on the forward strand.
CTTCATCCCTGTAGTCTGTAGGCCATGGAGGTGCCTGAAGTTACCTGTGTGTTATAGAAAAGCAAATGGGCTAATAATAACAGGCTAGGAACCAGGACCACTTTCTTGGGTGGATTGGGCAACCTGTGGGTATAGGATCCAGGCTTGTCCCCTGAGTCAGCCATGGTGGCTGATACCGAAGGCATGAAGTACAGTCTACACCTTAGCTATCAGGGAGAAGGCTGGGGAGGCATTCCTCCTGGGAAAGGCTGCACAGTGATCACCTCTTGGTCCTGTCAAGATGTGGATGACTGACCTATCAGTGGGCCTTCACTTTAGAGAGGGCTTTGAGTCCCTGAAGATATTCTTTGTTCTTTCCAACTGCTCCCGCCCCCCGGAGCTCTAGCAGGGGACTGAGAAAGACAGGTAGGCAGTGTGTTATGAAGTCAGTGGGTTGGGCCTGCATGGCTCTGAGGGGATTAGGTAACCCTGGAAAGCTTCCAACTGGTAAGGAAAGTGCTCCCTCTGGCTCCCACTCTAAACTGGTAGAGGAGGCAAGATGATGAGAGAAAAAGACCCAGTCCATACATCATCGATAAACCCACACTCTAAATGAAACAAACAAACCCAAAAATGTTTTACTAACCAGACCACAAAATCCTGATCTACCATCTCTTGAATTGAAGCCATCCACGTTCCTTTGTGGCAAGAGCTCAGGTGAAAGCAAGATCCATTTACCAACACTCCTGTCCTGGACCTCTGAGGTTCCAGCCACAAGCCTTCTATTCACTCCCTGACATGGTGGGGGAGTGGGGTGGAGTGGGGAGGGGGGAAGTGGGGGAAAGCTGCTTGCTGTCCTCGCCTGGTTCCAGTGGCCCTGCTAGGGGCTGCTCATACACTGTGCTGTTCAGGTCAGACCCAGGGCTGATTCCAGCCCTGTCTGTTCTCTGCAACACAGATCCCACCTTTCTGGCCCCACCCGGCGTCTTCCGAGTTTGGGAAATATTCCAGAGTACTCCGGCTCAACATGAATTTTTTGTTCAGTGCACTAGGCAATCAGAACCGACTTCTCTCCTTTTTCCCTCAGAGGTGTTGATAGTAACAGCAGCGATGAGCTGCCAAGTTGGCAGGAGAACAGAGCGGCTGTGCACTGCGGAATGGGGGGGGGAGGGTGGTAGGCGGGGAGCAGCAAGCCCGCAGAGGGCTGAGCCAGGATGACAGTCTGTTTATTCTGAAATTAGAAGGGTCCCTCCAGGCTGAGCGGCCAGCATCCTACCTGGGGGTGGGGGTGGGGTGGGGTGGAGATGCTCGGGTTTGAAGGTAGAGGCCCCAAGGGAGGCCTGGGGCTGATGATGCTGGTGAAGCACCTGGGAGGCTCCCAGTTCTGGCTGTTGCTATAGTCAGTGGGAGGGACCTGCCTGCTGGGCCCATAGGGCAAGCCAGACCTCGGAGGCAGGGTGGAGCTCATCTTTGTTCCAGTTCTGGAGTAGAGACTGTGGCTTCCTAGAATGGGTATGGGACACCAGGGGAGCTATCTATTGTGAACTTACTTCCTCCTAAAGGTAGGGACAACGAGGGACACTTGGGAGGACACTTATCTCCATCAATCAAACAGACCTCGGGACCTCAGGAGAGTCATTCAGCTTCCTGGAGCCTCCACAAGGAATGATAGCTACTTCAGAGCTTTGTGAGAAGATTTATGGCTGAAGCTTGGGGCCGGAGAGATGGCTCAGTGGTTAAGGGTGCTGACTGTTCTTCCAGAGGACCCGGGTTCTATTCCCAGCACCCACATGGCAGCTCACAACTGTCTCTAACTCCAAGATCTGACACCCTCACACAGACACACATGCAGGCAAAACACCAATGAGCAAAAGATAAAAATAAATTATTTAAAAATAAAGAACAGCCAAAGCTTACTATAAGCTTAGCGGATGATCTTCAGACTCTACCAAAGGGGTGCTGCTATTAGCAGTCCCATTCTCTTAATGAAGTAACAGAGACACAGGGTCCTTAAGTAACTCTTCAAGGTCACAGAGCTGGTGAGTAGCAAAGCCAAAGACTTGAACCCAGTGGTGTGTTGTGCAGGCTGATGTTCCCAGCCTCTGTACATACTGGCTTCATAGTACAGCCTAGCTCTGGGTACTATGCATGCTTGGCATAGAACATTTAATAATTCTACCACCAATTCTAGCTACCACCATGATACAATTGAATATTTCCTAACAGGACCCAGGCCCCAGTTCCTCACCCTACCTTTGGTCTCCACTCCATGTTTGTCTTAGAAGCTACAGGAATCTCCCCTTTGGCAAGCTGTTGGTCTTGATTCCCTGTCATTGTCTCCCCTCCCCCCCAAGCCAGATCCCCTCCTCCTCGTAGCAGAGCAGACTTCTCAGCTTCCTCTAGTTACCCTCAGCTTGCAAAGAAAACATAGTCTGCCGTGCCTGCTGCCAGTTCCTCTCTAGTGACAGCCACAACCCATGTGTTGGACACCAGCCCCAGCCTGTGTTTGTGGGTAGAGCCAGGGGCCTGGGGCTGAACTTCAGGGCACTGCTGGAGAGCGTGAGTGAGCCAGGCACTCTAAGTGTGGGCCTACGTGCTAGAGCGGCCTGGAACTTTTAGCTAAGACCAAATGCTGTGTCTGTCTGTGTTTGCTGTGTTGCTAGGGACCGATCTAACCCAAAGCCTGTGGCATGTTAGGCAGGTCCCCTCCTACTAAGCTTCATTTCCAGGCCTTGGTTCTTGACTTTTGTTTTGTTCTGTTTTTGCTTTTCAAGCCAGGGTTTCTTTGTTTAACAGAGCCCTGGCTGTCCTGGGCTCACTTTGTAGACCAGGCTGGCCTGGAACTCACAGAGATCCACTTGCCTCTGGCCCCAGAATGCTGGGATTAAAGGTGTGTCCCACCATCCTACAGCTTGTTAAGACTCTTGAACTCACTTCCTAATCCTATTTGGCTTCTGATTCCTGATCCTCTGCATCCACCTCCTGAGTGCTGGGATTACAGGCACGGCCATTAGATTATTATGGACTGTATTATAGTTTGTATTATAGATTATTAGGCTATTATAGACTAGGAGCAGAAATCCATTGTTTACTATTGAGCATGGTGGCACAAATCTATAATCTCAGGACATAGCAGGCTGAGGCTGGGATGATCAGGAATTCAAAGCCAGCTTGGGCTACAATGGAGCAGGTATCAAGGCAGCTTTGTACACTAGGGATGAGCTTTCCAGGTCCACTAAACTGGCTACTGGCCTCTCTTGTCTTGGACAAGGGACCAGACAGATAGTTCTGTGCCACTTTCTGGGGTGCTAAAGCTACTTTCTGTCATGTCAAAGAAGAGCCTGGTTGCCAACTGCTTCTTCGACAGAGAGCCAGCCAGGGACAATTAAACCCGTAGCCTGTGCATGGGGGTGTTGGGGAGGGAGGAAGCACAGTATAGATGTCTCTAAACACTGTTGGTTCACATGTGTACTAAGGAGGGCTGTTTTGGGGTTATAGAGGCATTGTCCTGATTACCCCTTCAGATAAGAGGATAGATAACTTAGGTGGTTGCACAGGAGGTACAGGTGAGTGAAGCCCTGCCATGGTAACCATCATCCCAAACACCAGTCACAGATCAGAGAGAGCATCTTCTTTTTTTTTTTTAATAATAATTTATTTTTTATTTCTTCAAGTTACATCTCAATCACAATCCCCTCCCTACTCCCCCCTCCAGTCCCACCCTTCCACCCTCCTCCCCTGAGAGCATCTTCTTCTAGTCAGAAACAAATTCACTAGAACAGAATAACTGTGGACAAAGAGGACTGGCATAACTCTACAACTCCTTCTACATGCCAACTATCCCAGCAACACTGAACAGTCTTCAGTTCTGAGGGCACCTCTTCCCATGGTAAGAGAGGTGGAGGGGAAACTAAGGCACCAAAGCAGAGGAGAGCTTCTGAGGAGTTTCAGAGCACACTCAGAAGGCTGTTGTTTATCTCCTCACAGGAGTGGCTACTATTTTGGTCTGGGGTGTGTGTTGGAGGTTTGCTCGTGTAGTATTCAGGGGTCTCTCTGGCCTTATCTGGCCGCAGAGAGACCAGCTGAGGGAGGGAAGAAGGGAAGTTAAGGTCTGCACAGCTCAGTAAAAGGTGTTGGTTCCAACTTCTGGAGTCTGACTCCGAGTGGTTTATTTCAGGCATATTTAAGCACAGCACAATTTGGTGAAAACTATGTTGGCAATAATTAACTCAGTCCCACGTGCACAACAAAGCAGACCTGAATCTCCTTGAGGAACGAAGTAAGCCAAATACAGATCAAATGTGACTCCATCAAAACTCTTTGTAAAGTCCATAAAGGCAGGTTCTGTAGACTGACTAAGGAAAACAAGCTTATGATGAGGGGCTGGGGGAGGGTCCAAGGGCCAGAAAAGTCTCTGGCCACACAGACAGTACAAAGGTCACCGGGCTAGAAAGTGCATCTTGGGCTGGAGTGGTGGCTCAGAGGTTAAGAGCACTGGCTGTTCTTCCAAGTGTCCTGAGTTCAATTCCCAGCAACCACATGGTGGCTCACAACCATCTACATTGAGATCTTGTGCCTGGGCATTTATGTAGAGCAAATACTGTATACATAATAAATTAATAAATAAATGTTAAAAAAGTGCATCTTTTCCAGACCTCTGGCAGAGAACAGTTGTTGCGTTCCTTCTCTTGAAGGAACAACCCTGTGTGCTCACCATTCCAGATTCTCCTTGTGCTTATGAGCACAAAGGCCTCAATTCCTCCCATAGTGGTAGAGGCCATGGACAAAAACAAAATGCCTTCCAGTCAACTCACTGGTACACACATGGCTGTTCGGTGAGGCAAATTACTGGAGTCTTTGTGTCTTATGCTCAGAAATGCATTTTTTTTCTTTTCTGACCTTGAGGTTCTCATCTATGACACACAGCAAGTCTTCTGAGGTGGTGTTATGAGGAAACTCCAGAGGAGTGAGGGGCAACTGCTTCCTTGCCACTGATTCCGTGTGGTGCTAAGCCATGTCCAAAGAAAGACATGAAGTCTGGGGAGGTGAGAGGGAGAAGACCAGGGCTGAACAGAGAGGGTAGAGTGACCCAGGAGGGAGAGAGAAAAGGGAGGGTATGATGAAGGCTGGGTGCCTGCCTGTGGGAGACTGACAGAAAAGAGTGGCCTCACCTGTGTTCCGTGGTAGGAGAAAGCACCTTTCTTAGCTCCTGACCTCTTGGATGAAGGCACAGAGGCAGGGGCATGCCTGAAATGACCCTTAAGAGTTTCTTCCCTTCTGAGGAAAGTCAGAACAAACAGCAGAAGTGGGTCAAGGTTCCAAGCTCTGTGCTGGAAGCAAGATGTGCTATGTTGCCTCTTCACTTATTCATGAAGCCGTTGATAATAATGCAGCTTTTCCACAGGCTCCCAAGGTAGCTTGAGTTGGAAGATGAGAGAAAGCTAACTTCGTTTGCTGTGGAGATGTCGGGAGCTCCGGCAGGACACCTGCCTCACCTGCCTGCAGCACTGGAGTATGACCTGAGAGTAGAAAGCCTTTGTTTTAATTTCTTTACTTGTTGCTGTAACTACCATACTGTGACAAAAGCAACTGAAGGAGGGAAAGAGGGTTTATTTTTGGCTCACAGTGGTGGGGAATCGAGGTAGTAGGAGCTTGAAGCAGATGCTCACATCACATCCACAATCAAGAAGCCTGTGGAGCCGGGCGTGGTGGCGCACGCCTTTAATCCCAGCACTTGGGAGGCAGAGGCAGGCGGATCTCTGTGAGTTCGAGGCCAGCCTGGTCTACAAAGCAAGTCCAGGACAGCCAGACAGCCAGGGCTGTTACACAGAGAAACCCTGTCTCGAAAAACCAAAAAAAAAAAAGAAGCCTGTGGAGACTGACAGGAGCAAGTGCCCTCACCTGGGTTGGGTGGTAGGAGAAAGCACATTTCTGCTACGAATGCTGCTGCTGCTGCTCAGAACCCTTATCACTTATACATACGGTCCAGAATTCCAGCTAGGGAATGGTGCCACCCACAGTGGACAGGGTTTCCTGCCTCAGCTAATGCTGTCAAGATAATCTCTACAGGAATAGAAAGATAGGTCAGTAGTGTAGTGAGAATTTTGGTTTCTTTTTTTTTTTTTGGTTTTTCGAGGCAGGGTTTCTCTGTGTATCTCTGGCTGTTCTGGACTCGCTTTGTAGACCAGGCTGGCCTCGAACTCACAGAGATCCGCCTGCCTCTGCCTCCCAAGTGCTGGGATTAAAGGTGTGCGCCACCACTGCCCGGCTTGAATTTTGGTTTCTTAAAAAACAAAAAACAAAAAACCCCACAGAAATATCATGGGAATATGTTTTCATTTTAATCTCAGGTGTGGGATATGGGGCTACTCCAGATGTCCACAGCAGCTGACTATGATCTGCCTCGTGCTCTGGCAGGGGCGAGATTTTGCCAGCTGCCGGACAGTTCCTGCCATTGTGTGATGTTTTGAATTCTGGGGACTTTTCAGAGGTATATAAATGCTAGGGCCCCTAGAGTTGTTGTTGTAGTAGGTTGGTGGGTTGTTGGATAGTAGCTGTTGTTTGTGGTTAAGTAGTTGTACACAAAGAAGAGATGACAAGAAGAAGAAAAAATTAGATATCCTGGTGGTAAAGATCAAACTTTCCTCAAGGAACTTGACCCCCCTTTATCAGCAGGAAGTAGTCTAACAGTAACATCATCCCCTTTCCCCTCTACCCCTCCCCCCATCTACTGTTAGGGGTTAAAAGGGTGGAAGAAAGAAGAATTCACAAAGTAGCTAAAGGTCAACTATATACCAGTTAAGAGCACTTATTGTTCTTGCAAAGGTCCTGGGTTCATTTCCCAGCACCCACATGACAGGTAACAACCACCCACAACTGGTTTTCAGCCCCCTTTTCCATGGATACACACAAAGTACAAAGACATACATTCAGGCAGAACACTTAATTTACATAAAATAAAATAAAATAAAAGCTGGGTGTGCTGGCACATCTTTTAGGCAGAAGCAGATGGATCTCTGAGGCCAGCCAGGGCTACACGAGACCTTGTCTCAAAACACAATGAATGATTCCCACCCACCCAGCTAGAAGTGGGGGCTTGGTTTAGAAGGAAGAAAAGCTCCAAACACACTACACATGCATTTTACCACTGACCCACTCTCCAGGCCCCAAAGTGGATGGACCGTACCCTGGAGGCCCTTGCTCCCGGTCCAGGCCCTGAATGACTCAGCGTTATCAGCCTTGCCGTCACAGCCCCGTCAAATCACACAGAGCAATCAGCAGTGCCTGCCATTCCCAGCCAGGAAGGCTGCAATCACATCCCCCCCAGCAGCTGCCCGAAGCAGCCAGAAGACACTCTGCTAATCACACAGAGCTTTGTGCTCCTCTCTGCGCTCATCCGTGAACACTCCATTCCCTTCCTCTCCCAAGATGCCTTTGAAAAGGAGATGGGAGGCCAGAATCCTTCAGAAAGAGCGTTCTAACTTTCAATTACACAGTGGGGGAGGGGCTTTGGACAAGCCTTAGACCTCGCTCTTTTTCAGAGCCATTCGTTCAGCCATATGCACATTCCTTCACTCAAAACACACTCAGTGAGCCTCTAAAGACAACAGGAACTGTTGTGTGATAGGTGAAGTGCAGATCAAATCCTATGCAGAGAAGGGAAATGTTGGTAAGGGGAGCTTTTTCTTTTTCTTTTTTGTTTTTGTCTTGTTTTTTGAGACATGGTTTCTCTGTGTATCCCTGGCTGTCCTGGACTCGCTCTGTAGACCTGGCCGACCTTGAACTCACAGAGATCCACCTGCCTCTGCGTCCCAAGTGCTTGGGATTAAAGGTGTGTGCCACCAGCACCTGGCCTTGGCAGCTGTTTCAGTGTCATGGCTGAGAGTATAGGCCCTTTACACAAATATCTTGACTTTGTAACTTATGAGGTGAATTACCCTGAGAAGTAAGAATACTTTTGAGGGTATTGTAGGGTTAAAATGTGTGTCTGTGTGAGGGTTCCAGATCTCTTGGAACTGGAGTTATAGACAGTTGTGAGCTGTCATGTGGGTGATGGGTACTCAGGTTCTTTGGAAGCCAGTGTTCTTAACCACTGAGCCACCTTACCAACCCCGCTTCTTTATTTCTTCATTCTTACTTACCTACTCTTCTCTGGTTTTGGGTCTGGACCTCTTGTCTCTTAGCAGGAAAATATCCAGATCAAGGCTCACATGACATTGGGAATTAATTAGTGAGTATTAATTCTCCATGTCCTGAGCAAACAGGAGTTCTAAATCAGACTCCCTAATCAGCAGGAAGTAGTCTAAAAAGATCTATGCCCTCTTTCCCCTCTAATCTTTCTCACCTACCTAGTGTTGGGGGTTGGAAGGGATAGGAGTGGAGTAAGATGGAAGGGAGGTTAGAGGTATGAGAACCCAATAAAGTAGACAAAAAGTACCGTTACAGGTCTCCTTTAATAAGATAGATGTCCACTTCTAAGGGTGAAAGAGATGGCTCAGCTGTTGTGAATGGGTACCACTTTGTTGAGACGCAAGTTTGGTTCCTAGCACTCACATCAGGCAGCTCACAACTGTAACTCCAACTCCAGGGGATCCAGTGCCCCCCTCCTGTTTCCTTTAGGTACCTCACTCATAAATGCAGCATGTGTCCATGTAGACACAAACACACACATACACCAACCAATACACACATAATTTAAAAATATAAATAAATATATTTTAAAAGGACACAAGCTTCTACCTTATTTGAACCGCCTGATGTGAAAATTTCCTCTACTCCCAACTGGACATGATTCTGGCAAATATGAAAACATTCAATGGTCGGTTAACGCTGATGAATCTAGGGTGGTCTTGCAAAGACTCAAAAGTTACCAGTTGATGGTCAGCTGTGAAGCCATGGCAACATGAGATCACTAAAGGAAGAGAACCGGATCTACAGCATAGTTCCGAGGAGTGCCAACATTTGAAGGATGGGCAGAGGAAGAGGAGCTTGCAAAGGAGACTGGAGGGAGTAATCAGAGAGGTAGGAAAGCCAGGGCAGCACCATGTCACAGAAGCCTAGGGAAGAGAGGCTCATACAGCCAACTGGTCAGCAGTGGGGAAGGTGGCTACTTCTGCAGCTTCTGCTGGTTTCTATAGGGGTTGATAGCCACAGAGCCCCAGAAAACAAACTTAGGTGTCTGCTGTCTCAGATCCTACTGGGTTAGCTTTCTGAAGCTCTGACAAAAATCCCCGCGACAGTCAACTTGCTAACAAGGGAAGATTTGATTTTTGGCTCATGGTTCAGAGATTTCAGCCCACGATCACTTGGTCCTGCTTCTTTGGGTCTGTGCCAGTGCAGCCCGTCATGGTGGGACCATGTGGTACTTCATGCAGTCAGGAAGGGGAGAGAGATAGACAGAAAGACAGAGGGGGTGAGCCAACCAGGATAATGATGCTTTTTCCAAATATTCCCACCAGGAGTGTGTGAATCCCCAGTGACCTAACCTCTTCCTACTTGGTCTACCTCTTAAAGTCTTTATCACCTCCCAATAGCTCCATGGGTTAGTCACCAAAGCCACCACAGATGGTCCTTTGGAGGGGTTTTCAAGATCTCTACTATAACATCTAAGGAAGGGTCATGATGCCACCCCCCTGCTGTAGTTTCACTAGGATTAGTTTCTAACTCCTCAGCTTGTCCTTGGGACCCTGCCGAGGTCTGGCTCTAGCCTTTCTTACCTACTCCTTTTCTCGGCTCCATGTTCCTGATGTATCTGGCTTCCTGACATTTCTTGAGTCCATGTGCTTCTATCTGAAGAGTGTTCCTTTCCCCCTAAACCACACTCACTTTTTTTGTTTGTTTGTTTTTTGTTTTTTGAGACAAGTTTTCTCTGTATATCCTTGGCCTGGACTCACTTTGTAGTCTAGACTGGCCTCGAACTCACAGAGATACACCTGCCTTTATCTCCCAAGTGCTGGCATTAAAGCCATGTGCCACCTCACCCGGCTCCCACCCACTCTTTGTAGCCAATGTCAGCTCTTCTGCTCCCTGGTTCTTCAGGCAAGTTGGTTGTCCCAGCTCTGTGCCTTCCAAGTATTTTGCTTATTCCCCGTCACCTGTCTCAGTACAGTCTGCGTTAAACTTGATTTTTGTAAATGTATGTCTCAGACTACCTTGATTTATTTGTTTGTTTTTTCGAGACAGGGTTTGTAAAAAAACTAATTAAACTATTTATTCAGTATTTATATTATCTTTAATTGGTTTGGTAGTATAAATCCTTAACCCTCCATTATAGATGAATACATATAGACACCGGGTGGATGTTAACAAGCCTAGGCCTGGGTTGTGCAATCCTAGCCCATCTAAGCTAGCTCACAACTCTATTACTCAAATATGACCCCATATATACATTCATCCCTTTGGACTATTATTCTCCATGCTCTGTCGATGTTTCAGGCCATGTGGAAGGATCTTCTTTAATCTACCCCATGGTGTGTCTTCCTTGTTTACTCCTGGATTCTTCTCTAGCCTCTTCTCTCCCCAAGATGCTCTGTGTCTATCTGTAAAAGCCCACAAACCTTAGTCCCACCTATCTCTGTCTTTGCCCAATCTCCAGGCCTCAGCATTTATTTAACCAATCAGAGTCAATTAAGTAACAGACAGCAAACAGGACCAATTAACACTTAGAATGCTTAACACCACCCCATCATTTCCCTCTTTTTGTCTAATAAAAAGGATAAAAGGTACATACATAATGTTTAGCATATTTCTATTAGACAATCTTGAAGAAGAAAAAAACCCATCTATCTTGGTGTGTCTAAAGTTATGAACCTAAATAATTTTTATCATATCCTATATTTCCTTTTAAACCTAAATAACATAAGTTTAATTGAAATTTTATATCTATTATGTCTTCAATCCCATCAAAGACTTAAGAAGGGATTAAAGTCATTATTTGAGTGAATAGGAAGCACAGAAGAGCAGCTTCCAAAAAGAAAAAATGACAGTTTGTTGCCTAGACAGTCCCAAATATCTCTCCATACCGTTGGAGTGTCATCTTCAGCCTTCTGGACAAGCATATCTCACAGACATAATCGTGCAGCAGGAAATAAGGATTTTCCCATTCTGTCTCTGCAGAATCAGGACATCAACTTACCTTCATTTAAGCTCTGATCCATCTTTGGACTGTATATAGTCTGTTGAGCGAGCAGGGGCATTTTTGTCCAGTAGGAATTATCTCCTGATGGGAGATTTCTTTTTGATGCTCATTGTCTTCTTCCAAGTCAAATGGAAGCTGTCAGGAGCTGACTGTCTTAAAGTCAAACAATTATTAAAATAATAATATCTTTAAATGCCATTTTCTGTACATCTCTGAGGGTTTTGAAGACATCTATTGATTTATAAATCTATCTATTATTGAATAAGCAAATTGTAAAATTTTATCAAAATTAATCTTATTTTTTATCAATATACACAATTTTATACCAATATGTCAAAAGATAACCTTATTTTAAGAATAACAACAGCAGCCGGGCGGTGGTGGTGCACGCCTTTAATCCCAGCACTTGGGAGGCAGAGGCAGGCGGATCTCTGTGAGTTCGAGGCCAGCCTGGTCTACAAAGCTAGCCCAGGACAGCCAGAGATATACAGAGAAACCCTGTCTCAAAAAACCAAAAAAAAAAAAAAAAAAAAGAAAAGAATAACAACAGCTTAGCTGGGTGGTGGTGGCACATGCCTTTAATCCCAGCACTTGGGAGGCAGAGGCAGGCGGATCTTTGTGAGTTTGAGGCCAGCCTGGTCTACAAAGTGAGTCCAGGAAAGCCAGGGATACACAGAGAAACTTTGTCTTGAAAAACTAAAAAAAAAAAAAAAAAAAAAAAACAGTTTTAAGTTTCAGAGCAGATTCAATAATCTATCCTTATATGTTATCATTTCTATATTATATACATATATCCCCTTCTTTTTCTTTTTAAGTCTCTTCCCCCTATATAAGAGAGAAAGAAGGATAGAGAAAAGAAAAAGAAATAGAAAAATCCTTGAGTCCAACCTCCTATACCTTGGTTAATAAGACCATTTAACAATTTGTAACCAATCCCCCTGAACAACATCTATAACATATCAAATGACCAAAAAAAATCACCCACCCCACCTTTTGGGAATGGGGTGTCATTCTCTTAAAATTGTTTTCTGCTGAATAGGGTCGTAGAAAACCTGTTTGGGGGTCCAAATAAAATAGAAAAATGATTAAGCAATTGAATAGTAACATTGTTGTCCAGTCTCTGTGCTCAGCAATTTGAATGTACTGAGCAGTTGTAGTCCATTGAACTTTGGGGGAGAAAGTTCAGGGCTTCATTGAAGTCCTGGCTGGAATAGTCTTTAAGTTGGATCATCTGGCTTGTCTTGTCTTCTTTGGTGTTTGGTCCCTTTGCTCTGAAAATATATAATTCCTCACAATTAACATATCTTTTTTTTTTTTTTTGGTTTTTTCGAGACAGGGTTTCTCTGTGTAGCCCTGGCTGTCCTGGACTCATTTTGTAGACCAGGCTGGCCTCGAACTCGCAAAGATCCGCCTGCCTCTGCCTCCCAAGTGCTGGGATTAAAGGCGTGCGCCACCACCGCCCGGCTATCTTTTTTTTTTTTGAGACAGTATTTCTCTGTATATTCTTGTCTTGGATTTACTTTGTAGACCAGGCTGACCTTGGCGAAGGTCAGGGATCCATCCATCTTTGTCTCCCAAATGTTGGGATTAAAGGCATGCACCATCATACCCGACATATCTCCCTTAGGGTCTAATATCTCTCTTGAAACCAGTTAAGGAGACTGGCTTGTGACCCCTTTCTCTTTATATCTTAAAAATCTCTTATATCTCAGCATTGTCAAATGACAAAAACATCCTTTTTACCTCCCGATATAGGACATCTAAACAAAATTCAAGCAAAGAAACAAGAACATTACAAAAGCCTTGGTTAATTGTCATCCCATGTTGTAATTAAAGTTCTGTTTATTATTCTGAAATCCAGCTTTGACTGAATATCCTTGGTGGGCCTTTTCCATATTCTCTTGATAAGCACCTAGTTCTCAGGCACTTGTGAGCTCCCGCTGACATCTTTTGTATTGGGTCAGACCTCCTTCCTTCCCCCATTGTTATGGTTAGCAGCTTAGCATTCTCTCTGTAAACTCTCTTCCTTACAAATATCCTTAAATCTATCCTAGTCAAATCTTTCTTAAAAAGTATACATAGAACCACAATTGTCAGTGTAAACATTATCTGTATGTTAAGAGAAACAAATTCAATTGGAATCCAAACATATTGGGACATTATGAATATCTCCATTTTTTAATTTAGATGGTTAATTCCATTCTCAAGCCCTGTTTAGAAGGCTGTCGGTTATTTAGCATATAAGGAGAGCTAAACTTTACACCTTTGCTGTAAGGCAGTAGCTTTTGTTAATAGAGCCGCTCCTTTGAAATGTGTTCGGTTGGGCTCCCTGCTCTTTGGCTAGGAAACTACTTTTTATCCGGGCCTTCTCAGGCTGTAAGCATGGATTTTAATGCCCCACATTGGGTGCCATGTGTAAAAACAAACAAACAAACAAAACTAATTAAACTATTTATTCAGTATTTATATTATCTTTAATTGGTTCGGCGATACTAGGCCTGGGTTGTGCAATCCTAGCCCATCTAAGCTTGCTCACAACTCTATTACTCAAATATGACCCCATATATACATTCGTCCCTTTGGACTGTTATTCTCCATGCTATGTCGATGTTTCGGGCCATGTGGAAAGATCTCCTTTAATCTACCCCATGGTGTGTCTTCCTTGTTTACTCCTGGCTTCTTCTCCAGCCTCTTCTCTCCCCAAGATGTTCTGTGTCTAAGTCCTTAGTCCCACCTATCTCTGTCTTTGCCCAATCTCCAGGCCTCAGCATTTATTTAACCAATCAGAGTCAATTAAGTAACAGACAGCAAACAGGACCAATTAACATTTAGAATGCTTAACAGCACCCCATCAAGGGTTTCTCTGTAGCCCTGGCTGTCCTAGAACTCACTCTCTGTAGACCAGGCTAGCCTTGAACCCTCAGAGATCTGCTTGCCTCTGCCCTCCTAAGTGCTGGTTTTAAAGGTGTGCACCCCCCCCACTACCTTGAGAACTTGGAAAAATTAATTTTGTCAAGTTGGCAGTACTTCCTAGATTCAATACAACCCCTATTAAAATATCAACTAGATCGAGGCTAGCCTGGTCTACAAAATGAGTCCAGGACAGCCAGGGCTGTTATATAGAGAAACCAACCCTGTCTCAAAAAAATCTTAAAAAAAAAAATCAACTAGAGTCTTTTTTTTTTTTTCATGTGGAGACAAGCTTAAAATTTTATTGAAGGCACTTAAGAATACCAAACTGAATGGAGAAATTCACAAATATGTTTTTATGAATCTTTTGTATACATTGGGATCCTCAATAGCATAAAAACATCTATTCTCTGCAGGTTGCTGTTTTTCTTTTTTTTTTTTCCTTTATTTTTTATTTCTTCAAGTTACATCTCAATCGCAGTCCCCTCCCTATTCCCCCTCCAGTCCCACCCTCCCACCCTCAACCCCCCATCCTCTTCCCTTTTATTTTTCTTTTAAGTTTAAGGTATATCTTATTTCCCCCTACAGTTTCTCCTTTCAGTCCAACAAATGGCTCTTTCTCTTATAATAATAAATACAATACAGTACAACAGAGGTAATTAGGCCACAGTTATGAGGGTTATATGGCTTAACGTACATTCCCAATGACCAGTCCATATGTATTTGGTACCTGACTTTAACATTCTACTATCTAAACATCTCCATGAGTTTAAAGTTCTATATCTGACTCAACATTCATACTAATTGCAACACAATTTTAAAAGTATCTTCTTAGATGTATAACACTCTCTTGACTCCTAAACAACTCAAAATTTAATTATGAGACTTTATCTGTTCTTCAATCACCTCAGAGACCTGAGAGGGATAAATATATCTGATTTTATAGGAAGTACAGGGTCTGCAGCTTCCCAAACTAAGAAATGACATACCAGTGGCTGCCTGGACAGTTCCCATTTTCTCTCCAAACATTACAGCATCGCTCTTCAGTCGTTTGGCCCCGCTTCTCTGACAGACAGTGATTGTAGAGCAGGGGTTATGAAGGACTTACCTACCCTGTCTTGGCAGAGCTAGGCTGTCGACTTACCTGCTTCCAGGTTTTGTCCTTTTTGGACAGCATTCTGTCTACAGTTGGAGCAAGGGGCTTTTCCTACCAAGAGATAGGCTTGCGACTAATTCAATCATCTCCCACTGGAGATTCTTCGATGCTCATCTTCTACTTGGAGGAGAATAGGGGGTGCTGTCAGGAGTTGATATGTCTTGATATAAAAAAATCTAAAGTTACGAAAACATCTTTGAATGCCATATTCTGCAGATCTCTTGAGGTTTTTGAAGAGGCCCTATCTATCTCTTATATTAGGGTAAGCAGATGTTGCTTGTCTCTTAGCAGGTTTATTTCTGATTAGCTTAGCAAGTAACTATAATAGGCTGTCATAGTACCTAACAGAATGACTGGCTTGCATAACCATTAGTTTGCATTTCTTAATTATCCTAAACAGTTCATGACAGTTAGTAGTAAAAGGCCGAAACATCACATTTCATTTTTTTTTCTTTACCTCCTAACCCTTCCATCCCATTTCTCTGGGGTGGGGTGTCCTTATATAACAGTCCCTCATCTCAGTTGAGAGGTCGTATGAGGGCCAAGAGCCTCTTCATTCATTGGGGATCTATGAAGCAGTACCATCAGTGAAAAGTGTCTCGTTGCCTGGGAGAGAGAACTACTAAACAAACAAATCAATAAGCATACAATAGATAAAAAAGACTAAAAAATAGAAAAAATATAACTAATATATAAAAAATAAATAAAAAATAAAAATTAAAAATAAGAAGTCTATGTCCAAATAGTATTGATACCTTCTACTATATAGCTAAAATCCTACTATAAGTGAATAGGTGCCATATGTGTCCTTCTGAGTCTGGGTTAGTTCACTCAGGATGAGCTTTTCTAGTTCCATCCATTTGGCTGCAAATTGCATCAACTAGAGTCTTTTTTTTTTTTTAATAATTTATTTTTATTTTATGTATATTGGTGCTTTGACTACATGTGTTTCATCAGACTGTTTGGAACAGGAATTACAGACAGTTGTGACCTGCCATGTGGGTGCTGGGATTTGAACCTGGGTCCTGTGGAAGAGCAAGTCAGTGCTCTTAACCACTGAGCCATCTCTCCAGCCCTGTCAACTAGAGTCTTAAAAAAGTTTTTTTATGTGTATGTGTGTGTGTGCCTTGAGTTTATGTGCACCATGTGGATGCAGGTGCCCATGGAGCCTGGAGGGTGGTGAGACCCCTGGAAATGGAGCTATAGGCAGTGTGAGCTGCCTGATTCGGATGCTGTGAACTGGTCCTTCGGAAGAATTCTAAGCTCTTAACCCTTGAGCTCCCTCAACTAGAGTTTCTAATATACATTGATAAATTATAAACTCAAAAGACCCAGAATAGATCAGTGGTGTGTGTGTGTATGTGTGTGTGTGTGTGTGTGTGTGTGTGTGTGTGTTTGACATAGTGTCTTTCTATGTAGTCCAAGATGAACTAGAACTGTCTGTGTAGCCAAGACTGGCCTGGAACTCATGACCCTCTGTCTCAGTCTCCCTAGTGCCAAGGTGTGCACAGCTAAGGCTGCTCTGCTTGCCTTGAGCAAACCTTGAGGAAGGCAGAGATGGAGGAGTCAGTTTAGTTTACTTCTTAGAAGCTTCCGTGATGGGAGCAGCTCAGTGGTGGCAGAAGGAGAAACACGTAGATCAGTGAAGTTGAACTGACAGTCCAGAAGTGCACGTTTACATTTATAGTCATTATTTTTGTGGTCATCATCATTGCTGTTTTTGTTTTGTTTCAGTCAAGTTATTTTTGACAAGAGTCTCAAGACAAGTCTGTGATAAGTCTTGTCAGCTAACACAGGATGTCTGGTATCACATCTGAAACAATGACACACACCCTACCTTACATGTATATAAAAATTTACTCAGGCTAGATATGACGATGCATACTTTCAAACACAGCACTCAGGAGGCAGAGAGGCACACTGATTTCTGTGTGTTTCTGGTCAGCCAGGACTACATACCTTACCTTAAAAAAAAAAGTTATTCAGATCACTGACCTAAAAATGAAAGTGCTAAAACTCTTAGAAGAAACTACAGGAGTAAGTCTTTGGAATTTGATGTCACGTAATGCTTTTTGGATATAATATTAAGGCACAAGTGGAGAAATAAAACACAAATTGTATTTTGTCAAAATTTAAAACTTTTGTGCTTCAAAGGACAGACAAGAAACTGAAAATAGGGGCTGGAGAGATGGCTCAGAGGTTAAGAGCACTGGTTGCTCTTCCAGAGGTCCTGAGTTCAATTCCCAGCAACCACATGGTGGCTTCACAACCATCTATAATGAGATCCGATGCCCTCTTCTGGCCTGCAGGCATACATGTAGACAGAAAACTGTATACATAATAAATAAATAAATCTTAAAAAAAAAAGAAACTGAAAATAAAATCCACAGAACAAAAGAGAAAATATTTGTAAGCCATGGGTCTTATGAGGGTCTAGTATCTAGAATGTATAAAGAATATGTAGAGGTTAGAGAGAAGGTTCAGCGCTAAACAGCACATACTGCTCCTCTTGGCAGAGGACCCAAGTTCAATTCCCAGCACCCACATCAGGCAGCTCACAGCACCTGTAACTCCAGCTCTGGGGGGATCTGACTCCTCTGGTCTCCAAAAGTACCTGCACTCACATACAAAGACATATTTTTTTTTTTTTTTTGGTTTTTCGAGACAGGGTTTCTCTGTGTAGCCCTGGCTGTCCTGGACTCGCTTTGTAGACCAGGCTGGCCTCGAACTCTCAAAGATCTGCCTGCCTCTGCCTCCCAAGTGCTGGGATTAAAGGCGTGCGCCACCACTGCCTGGCTCAAAGACATATAATTTAAAGTAATAAAAAACTGTTAAATACATGTATCTCAAGTTAAAATGCTAATAACCCAATTTAAAAATGAATACAGGATGTGAATGGACATTTCTCCAAATGAGATATACAAATGGTCAGTAAACACATGAGAAAAGATGACAAACATTGTCAGCTAGCAAAGACATGCAAATGAAAACTACAATGAGGTGCCACTTGACAGCCGCCAGACTATCTAAGAAGTCATGCCGGGCGGTGGTGGTGCAAGCCTTTTAATCCCAGCACTCGGGAGGCAGAGGCAGGCGGATCTTTGCAAATTCAAGGCCAGCCTGGTTTACAAAGTGAGTCCAGGACATCCAGGGCTACACAGAGAAACCCTGTCTCAAAAAACAAAAAACCAAAGAAACAAAAAAAAGAAGTCACACGATTTGGCCCTCAAGACGGCTCAGCAGATGAGTCTGAGGACATGAGTTTGAGCCTAGATACCATACAGTGGAAGGAGAGAAGCAACTCCCACAAATTGTCTACACACACACTCACACACACAGACCCATTCACACACACAGCCACACACACACACTCACAGACACACTCACACAGACACAGACACACACATACACACTCACACACACTCCACATGCAGACACACACACTCACACACAGACACACACACACAGACACACACACACACACTTTTTTTTTGTCTTTTTTTTTTCTATACACACACTTTTTAAAAAGTCCAATAATAACAATAGGGAAATGGGGTGTGTGGTACATGGCTGTAATCCCAATACTTGGGAAGTAGAGGCAGGAGGATAAGAAATTCAGTTATCCCTTTCCAACACAGTATGTTTGAGGATAGCCTGGGGTACACCATACCATCTTAAGCAAATACATGTATATATTTGTACATACATACATACATACATACATTCATACATACATACATGTATGGCAGGGTGTAGTGGCACACACCTTTAATCTCAGCACTCAGGAACAGAAGCAGGCAGCTCTCTCAGTTAAGGCCACCCTGGTAGCCTAGTGAATTCCAGAATGTAGTGAATTCCAGGCCAGTAGGAAAAGTGATAGATTTCCTGCTTAGCATGGGTGAGCCTTTAGGTTTGATGCCCAGAACAGAAAAAAGCCAAATGTCCATCAACTCTTGGGAAAGCAAAGTATAGCATAGTAATTTTGGAATTACTGTCATAAAATAAAGCACTGCTTACACTGAAATATATAAAACCTGCAAAAATTATACTAGCAAAATTGCCATAAAAGACAATGTGCTGTACCATTCCATGTATATGAAATATCCAGAACAGGAAAATCCATAGAGGTAGAAAAAAGATTGGCAAAGATTGGAAGAGAATAGGAGAATAACTGCCAGTAGTAATGATTTTTGTTTTATTTTTTGAGACTGTCTATGTAGCTCCTGGTTGTCTTAGAACTTGCTATATAAACCAGGCTGGGCTTGAACTCATAATGGTCTGCCTACCTCCCAGTGTTGGGATTAAAGTCATATGTCACCACACTCAAAAGGTTTTGTTTTACCTTAGGGGTGATGAAAAGTTGTAAATTTTGATAGGGTGCTGGCTAGAAAGCTCTCTCTCAGCCGGGCAGTGGTGGTGCACGCCTTTAATCCCAGCACTTGGGAGGCAGAGGCAGGTGGATCTTTGTGAGTTCGAGGCCAGCCTGGTCTACAAAGCGAGTCCAGGACAGCCAGAGATATTCAGAGAAACCCTGTCTTGAAAAACCAAAAAAAAAAAAAGAAAGCTCTCTCTCTATATATGTATATATATGTGTGTGTGTTTATATACATACATATATATATATATATATATATATATATTGAGTTTTGAGTTTTTTATGCACTTTAAATACTTTTTTTAAAGGTTTTTTTTCTAGATAGAGTTTCTCTGTGTAACAGCCCCGGCTGCCCTCAAACTTACTCTGTAGACCAGGCTGGCCTCGAACTCACAGAGATCTGCCTGCCTCTGCCTCCTGAGTTCTGGGATTAAAGGCATGCGCCACCACTGCCCAGCTCAACTGACTTTCTTATACAACTCAAAGCCACCTGCCTGGGGTGGCCCTGCCCACAGTGGGCTAGGCCTTCCCACATCAATCACTAATCAAGAAAATGAGCCGGGCAGTGGTGGCGCACGCCTTTAATCCCAGCACTTGGGAGGCAGAGGCAGGCGGATCTTTGCAAGTTCGAGGCCAGCCTGGTCTACAAAGTGAGTCCAGGACAGCCAGGGTTACACAGAGAAACCCTGTCTCGAAAAACCAAAAAAAAAAAAAGAAAGAAAATGACCCACAAATGCTCCCACAGACAAATCTGATCAAAATAATTCCTTAATTGAGGTTCCCTCTTTCCAGGTATCGCTCGTTTGTATCAAATTGACAAAAATTACCTACTTATCTTCTGACCTACACACCAGAGCACGGTAGCATTCGATCACCCATAAATAACCTGGGAAAAAAGTAGGACTACCTTATGTTGAAATGTGAAATAGGCCTCCATTTTCCCAGTGAAGAGATTTCCCCAAAGTTCTTTGCTAGCTTAACTGAACTTTAGGATGCCTGAGGTGTCAAAGTGCCTACGTTATGGTTGGTTTGTTTATTTGGTTTTATGTTTTCCAGAGTTACTCTCAAAAGAAGGCTGAGAGAGTAGACTTAGTGATAGATTTCTTGCTTAGCATGGGCAAGGCCTTGGAGTTGATGCCCAGAACAGGAAAAAATTTTTTTTTTTTTGTTTTGTTTTTTGAGACAGGGTTTGTCTGTGTAACAGCCCTGGCTGCCCTGGACTCACTCTGTAGACCAGGCTGGCCTCAAACTCACGGAGATCCACCTGCCTCTGCCTCCCGAGTGCTGGGATTAAAGGCATGCGCTACCACACCCCGTCAAAAAATTTTTTTCTTTTAAAGTATTTAAAAAAGGAGGGAGGCAGGGCTGGGGATATGCTGAATGGCAGAGAACTTGCCTAGTGTATGTGAGGTCTGGATTCATCCAGTACTATTGAAAGGGGAGAGAGAAAAGGGGGGCAGAAAGAGAGAGAGAGTTGTATAGCTCTCTTATGGGATTGTCTCACTGTTTCTATCTCCCTTTGAGACTGAGAATAGGTAAGTGTTTTTA
This sequence comes from Lophiomys imhausi, assembly GCA_907164525.1. Classification (NCBI taxonomy): domain Eukaryota; kingdom Metazoa; phylum Chordata; class Mammalia; order Rodentia; family Muridae; genus Lophiomys; species Lophiomys imhausi. Next base: position 7,797,228 of record CAJQZJ010001558.1, read on the forward strand.
TGGCAGTAACAACAGTCTCTTATACATGATTCAGATTCTCTCTCTCTGTCCTTTCCCTTCTTTATCTTCCTCTTTCTGAGGCAGGGTTTCATTTTGTAGCACAGTTTGGATCAGAACTCACTATGTAGCCCAGGCTAACCCTTCTCCAATTTCCTGTAGGCTTTGAAGTCATTCACCTGATAAAGGGCTTGGCAAAGCGACTTGTCACCTCCACAGCCTGTGGTCTCATTCCCTGTAGGAGACCCAGTCAGCTGAGGTTTATCTAAGAATCCCAGCCAAATGCTCAGGAGAAAGTGAGGAGGTAGTCAGGCAATTTAGAAATCAAGGCTGAACTTTCCCCAGCATTGACAGTTATCTTAGCTGGCGATTTGTTCTGGGCAGAGAGAGGCCAGTGTAAACAGCATGGATTGCTGGGTTTGGGGAGAGGAGCCTGGACACCTGGAAGAGAAATAAACTTCCAATCGTGCTTTTTTAGCCACTGACACTTAGGAAAAATTCCCCTTGTTTCAGGGACTGTATTAGGTCTTTCGGTGTACACAGAAATCACATGTGACCCCTAGCAGCCAGGAACCACAGGCAAACCTAATATTGACAAAGTTTAATTTAAAAAATGGTTAGGCACGAGCCCTGGAAGTTACAGAGCACACAGCAGGCACACAGTCCCCTGTGAGATCCAGGGAAGGCTTCTCAGATGTAAGGAAGGAAAGCTACAAGTCTCAAGGGGGAAAGAAACACTTGAACAAATTTGCATGTGGGAAATGCAGGCAGCTGAGGTGTTAGAGCAGCAGGCATGAGACGGGAAGTGTAGGGAGACTGGCAAACCAGGAGGCCTGGGGCAGGGGCATGTTATGGAAAAGGGCAAAGTCTTTATTTTGAACAGGGGAGAATGTCTGCATTGTTACTAGATTCCTGCCGTAGAGCAGACCTTTCGGGGTCAAATGACTCTTTCACAGGGGTTGCATATCAGAATCCTGCATATCAGATATTTACATTACTTTTTTGATGATGGGGGCGGGGAATCACCATAACATGAGGAACTGTACTAAAGGGTTGCAGCAAAAGGAAGGTTGAGAACCACGGAGCTAGGGTAAAAGAGCCAAGAATGAGGTAAGGAATCAAGAGGTGATGAATAGCAGGCTGGATGTGGAGTATTTATAATGATTGGAAAAACAGCCAGGTGAGCAGTGACAAATATGTGGTGGGTTTAAGAGGGATGTACAAGTCCATAAAGGATCCTTGGTTTCTGGCTTGTGCAGGGGGCTTTGAATGGACAGAAGAACTCCAGGGAAGGGAAGCTGATGATGACTAATGTTTATTCATCAGCTACATAGGCCAGACACTTGGGCTAAGAGTTTTGATGCATTTCCCCCCCTTACCTTTATAAAGCAGATATTATTGCCAACTTACAGATGAGGAAAATGAAAGTTTGTGGTCTGAATAGCTTGACCAAATCTGCACACTGCACAGCTTTTCAATTGTGGAAAGAAGTTAGAATCAAAGGCATCCATTACTGGACCAAAGCTGCTAACTAACCATCAGGTGGTGTGTGTGTGCGTGTGTGTGTGTGTGTGTGTGTGTGTGTGTGCGTGCGTGCGTGCGTGCGTGCGTGCGTGCGTGCGTGCGTGCGTGCGTGTGTGTGTGTGTAGGTAGGTCTGATGGGCCTGTGTGGAGAAATCTGGGATGAGAAGAGTGTCCAGGGTCCAGGTCATAGTTAAAAGCCATGGATATTGGTGAAACTTGAGTTGAGGGGTGATCTAAGGAGCCCTGAAATAAAAACAGAGGGTAAATTGCCCACAAACAAGACAAAGTCAGCCCCTTCTATTTTAAATCAGAAGACCTGACTGATAGCTAAGGAAACCAGGCAATTTTAAACGCCTCTGTCAAGTAGACATCCACCAAGTTAGGTGAATACATTAATTATCATAGTTACAATGCTGCATGGTAATTATCTTAGGCAGTAAGTATTTTGCATAAATAGAATTAATTAGTATAGAACAACTTTCCTAAACTCTGTTCTTGGAGATATTGTTTGGAATTAAAGAAGGACTTTGGAGTTGGGCATAGTGGTGCACACCTTTGAATCTAGCACTTGGGAGGCAGAAGCAGAGAGAGATCGTTGTGAATTTGAAGCCAGGTTGGTCTACATAGTGAGTTCCAGAACGGTTTAGAGCTACATAGTGAGACCCTGTCTTTAAAAAAAAGAAAGAAAGAAAGAGCGAGCTGAGCATGGTGGCACACACCTTTAATCACAGCATTCCTGAACTTTATTCAAAGGAGACAAAGGCAATTGGATCTCTGTGAGTTCGAGGTCAGCTTGGTCTACAAAGTGAGTCCAGGACAGCCAGGGCTACACAGAGAAACCCTGTCTCGAAAAACCAAAAAAAAAAAAAAAAAAAAAAAAAAGACTTTGGATGGAGCCAGAGAACTGAGAGTACTGGCTGCTAGTTCAATTCCCAGCACCCACATAGCATTTTACAACCATATCTAACTCCACTTCGAGATCCATGGGGACCAGGCACACATGTGGTTGTACATACAGGCAGGCAAAACACTCACACACATGAAATAATAGACAACATAGGAAGATATTTATTTTTTTATTTATTTATTTATTTATTTATTTTTTTTTTTTTGGTTTTTCGAGACAGGGTTTCTCTGTGTATCCTTGGCTGTCCTGGACTCACTTTGTAGACCAGGCTGGCCTCGAACTCACAAAGATCCGCCTGCCTCTGCCTCCCAAGTGCTGGGATTAAAGGCGTGCGCCACCACCGCCCGGCTCATAGGAAGATATTTAAAAAAAAGACTTTGTGGTTAGATAAGCTTAGAAAATTCTGGTATGATTTAGGCAGAGAGCCAAGTTCCTTTGTACTTTTATCTCACTGTTAGAAGGCACTGTAATCTAATGGCTAAGGTATTAAGCACTTGGGACTAACTAGGCTTGAATCTCAACAAGGTGGGTGACTTTAGGCAAGCCACTGAATGAATTACACTAACTACTCATTCAAGGGGGAACCGTAATCCATTCAGTTCAGAAACAGTTTAGTGTGGTAGAATAGAAAGCATTACATTTGAAATACTTAGAACCTGCCATAGAGTGAGGGCTCCATCAAGGCTAATTATCTGTAAACCATACCATCTGGGAATCAAACTCAGGGCTTTGAGCATGCTGGGCAAACGTGTACTGTTCCACCGGGCTACATCCCCAACCTCAGACCCTACTGTTTTAACAAGTCTCATACACTTGTGGCTTCCACTGGATGTGAACATCTTGTACAACCTTACATCACAGTTGTGACCTTCAGATCTTGGGAGCTAAGGAAGGTTGAGGAAAGAGGGTATTAGATCTGTCTCTCTCCATGAAGTTCCTAGGAGTGGCTCCACAAAAGCCCTAGATGGATGACCCATCATCCCCTCTAACCCCTCCCCACATGTGCCCCACCCCTAATTCATTAACACAGGCTGACATCAGAATGCCCTCTGAATGAAGGGATACCCCAGACCTTGCCTGGATGAGTCTTTTACTGAAGATGGGAAAGAGTTGTGGAATGCAGCAGCCTTGGGGGGACGATTTTCCAAGTTTTGCTGGACACAAAATGAACACTAAATTATGATATTCCCAAGCAGGGCAGGCTAAGGCCAGAGCTAGTCCGACTTCTCATTCAAGGTCACAGGAACCACACCAGGTGCTTTCCTAATCTCCACTGACCTCCCACTGAAGGCTTTAGATAGACCCTTCGGGAATGAAAGTTTAGGAAGAAAAACAGACACTTCCTGGGTGCCATTTGTGGGTTGGAGTACCATGAACATTTTTGAGAACACACAGACACATACATACGCACACCCACATACCCCAGTGTCTACTGCCTGAATTTTAAAGCCTCCCATCCAAGGGGTCTGAATCCGTATTCTACTTTTTGTTTTTCGAGACAGGATTTCTCTATGTGGCCCTTGTGGTCCTGGAACTCTCTCTGTAGACCAGGTTGGCCTCGAACTGAGTGATCTGCCTGCCTCTGCCTGCCCAGTGCTGGGATTAAAGGCATGTGCCGCCTCCCCCACCAACCAGCACGTTTTGTCTACATTTCAGGGCTAGGGTTGAAGTCGTTTTAAAGACACCAAAAAGCTCATGCCTATAAGCGTTCCTTTCAGTCCCCTCTGGTCCTGTTTAACTGGACAGGTGAGGACAACTGACAGGAAATGGTTTTCACCTCCATCCCCAAAGGACCCAAGGGCCATTAACTGTTGAGGCTGTTGCCTCCATTGTTTTTGAAGACACTGGGTAGGGCCCAAGTTATGGCCAGGCAGAATGGCCACGGGATTCGTGAACAAAGGCTGAGCAGGAAGCAAAAGAGACCTTTCCAGAATGTGAGGGCAGAGGGGCCCTAGAGAACTGTTTATTCCTTTACTTCATCACGGGGCTTGGCTGTTCCTCTCACAAGTGCTGCGAGCCGACGAAAATGGTGTCCTGTATTGTTCTTGGTTCCCGATGATTTTTTAATCTCCTCCCCAGCCTCTTTCCAAAGTTGGGACCTGGAGCCCCTCTCTCCCTGTGTCTGAAATCTCCATCCCTCCACTCTTCCCTTCTTGGAACTGGGGTCTCCACGCCTTTCTCTTCCTTTCTGGCCCTACACTCTCTCTCTGCTTCCCAGAGTCTGGCCTCTCCAGGTCTGGGCAGAGGAGGGGGTCTGCCTGCATTCCCCTTTCTCCTCAAGGCCACGGCTCCCCCCCCCCCTTCTCCAGCTCCCCTTCCCCACCCCCTCCTCCGCCCCGAGGCATTGTGGGAGGAAACAAGATGTGGAGCGAGAGCGGCGCGGGGAGAAGCCCGCAGTGCGGGGCCGGGAGGGCGCAGCCAATGGGGAGCGCGGACGACGGCGCGCGCGGCAGGGGGGCGGGGGCGGGGCTCTATTTCAGGGCCGCGCGTCGGCCCCGCTCAGCGGCGGAGCGGCGCGGACGGCGAAGCACTATCCGGAGCGGGCGGTTGGCTGGGAGGCGCGAGGCGGAGCGCGGGCGGCCAGGGCAGCTCGGAGGGCGGACGGCAGCGTGAGCTCTCTGCCCCGGGGCTGCGGGAGCAGGGGGACACCGCGGCGGCGGCGGCTGCTGCTGCAGGACCAGCCCAGGGGACACCGCCCCTGCCCGCGCTCTGCTTCAGCCCAGCGCTGCTCCCCAGGGGTCTGTGCGGTCTCGCCTGCGTGACGGTGAGCGGAGGGGGCCCGAGGGGGCAGCCCTCGCCCTGCTCGGCCCGGGCTCCGCAGACCCTCGTGCGGAGGCCAGAGGCCCCACGGCCCCGGGGGGGGGGGCGGGAGCCGGCCCGTGGTGCGCGGAGGCCTCTGGAGTCCCGGGCGGGCTGGGAGAGTGGGTGGGAGCGAGGGTTCGGCCATGACGCGGCTCCTCTCGCCGCCGCCACCCTCACCCTCCGGGGCGTCCTCCTTGCAGCGAGGTCGCCCGGTCACTCCCGTGCGGCTCCAGGCCTGGCGGGGGAGGGCGGAGGACCGGCCGCGTCCTGTGGACCCGGTGGGTAGGCGGATGCTTTTTCTTTCCCCCGGGGGCTACCCTTCGTGGTCCCTGCCCTCTGGAGGAAGGGATGGGGGCGTTTATGGGGGAAGGGGGTACGGCCCCCTTGGAAATCCGAAGTGAGGCTATAGCTAATAACGCTTGTACGCGTTAAGAAATGGTGCAGGGCGGTCCGTATCATTTGGAGGCTTAGGTTTTTTTTTTTTTTTTTTTTTTGGTCGCAAGACCGAGGACAGAGGATGAGACTGTCTTGGAGTGCTCCTTCTGCGTTTTCTCAGGAGCTCGTGGCTCGTGACTCAGGAAGCTGGCTTGGAGCCCTTTGGCCATCCTTTTATCAGGAGGCTCAGCTCCTCTCCCCACCCCAAGAAGGAAAGGATAGCTGGGCATCTAGCTCCCTATCGTTTTCTCCCTGCCACCTTGGATAGGGGTTGCTGGGGCTGGGCCTCACTTTTCTGCGACGCCCGAGGGGCTAGAGGTGAAGAATCGAGGCATTGTAGTCACAAGACCAGCATTATGTAATCGCATGCTCCCTCTTGGAGAGTAAGATAGCTTTTAATTACTGTGACAAAGTTGATCCTTTGGACTTTAGGGATGAGGCAGTGAAGCCGGTGAGCTTTTTGGCAAAATGGTGCCAATTTCTTACTTCGTTGTCTGTAGCCAGTCTCCACCCCCAACCTCTGGATTTGTAAACAGTGCCCCCTTCTGAGTGGCAGCCTGGAATAGGCCAGTAGGTAACATTTTTTCAGTTCTGGAAAAGTCTCACCACACCAGCCTTTTTCTTTGCCCAAACCTTATGGAGAGTGCCCCATTTCTCTATCAGCTGTTTTTAAACATGATTGTTTGCCCAAGGTCATAGGGCTGGTCAGCCTTGAACAGGCAGGCATCTCTTGACCTTTTCACCACCACAGATTCGTTGAGTCTCTAAATTTTTCTCTGGGGTAGTGGGGTAGGGGGCTTCTGAGCCAAACACTAGCTATTTCTTTTTAAGTGAAGAAGCCTTGCTGACATTTGATAGTGTCAGGCCAGGGTGCCTTGTGTGCAGTCAGGGGCTACCTTGCCTGGCAGCCCGTCATGTATACACTGTGCATTTGATGGTCTCGGTGGGTAGTGTGGACTTAGATAAGCGGATTGGAACTCTCTTCCTTGAGCAGTCAGGCTCTTGTGTAGCATAGCATCTTTTTCTTCTGTTGGGCTGGGCCACAACCGGTGGTGCTTTTGGAGCCAAGGTGAGGGGAATTAGTGTGTGATGAGAATGGTCAAAGACAGGGGTAGGATTTTGTAGCTCATTTCTTTTGTTGTAGGTATACTATAGGGTGCCAGGGTAGAAGGGCCCATGCTCAGAAGTCTTGCTTGTTGGAGGGTGAATGCCATGGCCCAGGAAGCATGGCTATGAAACAAGGCTATAAAAATACTAATAACTTTTTTTGTGCTCCTCATGTCATTGTCGGTGCGCCTCCTCCATCTGCAGGTTTTTCCTGTGCTTGAAACCGTGTTTCACTGTAGCTGAGAGGTTGGTTTTGAATGCCTGATCTTCCTGTCTCTACCTCCCAAGAGTTAGAATTTCAGGTGTGACCCACCACACCTGGTGGCCCTTTTTATTTAAGGGAGAGTGCTCAGCTCTGTCATCAGGATAGTAAGATATTTCTCCCAGGTTTTCACTTCATTAATGCTTTTTGAATGAGTAAAAATAATTTTTACATGAGGAAGCAAAAATTCAGAGAAATGACAAATCGTTGTTGAGGATGTGACTAAAATCTAGAATTTGAAAATTGTTTTGGACTTTAAAAGTTGAACACCACAGTGAGGAGAGAGGGGAGGCACACACCTGACGGCTTCTCTGGTTAGAAGTGTTTATCCCCGGTACTTAAGAGGTCACAGTTACCTCTTTGCAACCAGGCCTGGTGTGTGTGAAGAAGCCCTTTTATTTTTTCAAAGTAGAGTTGGTCTTTTTTTCCTGTGAGGGAACAGTGAGTGTTTTAGGCTTTTGGTCAGAACAGTCTCTGGTACTTATCTCCGCTGTTGCAAAGTGTTCTTATAAAACTTTTGATTTATCAAAACGGGTGGTGGGTGAGTCTAGCTGATCGCCAGCCAGCCCCTGTGCATAGGCTGTCCTGGTTTGCAGATGCTCTCATGTAACCTTAGTTAATTCTTAAACAACCTCCAGTTGAGAGCGGACCTCATTGCTAAAATGAAAGTAATCGATACAGAAGGGCCAAATGCTTTGCTGAGGCCGCAAAGGTTCAGAGTCGGGACCAGAAATCAGGGCTACTGATTTTTTTTTTTGTTTTGTTTTTCGAGACAGGGTTTCTCTGTGTAGCCCTGGCTGCCCTGGACTCACTCTGTAGACCAGACTGGCCTGGAACTCACAGAGATCCACCTGCCTCTGCCTCCCGAGTGCCGGGATTAAAGGCGTGCGCCACCCCGCCCTGCTAGGGCTACTGATTTTTAGCAGGTGTTTTCTGCTGTGAGACCAGTGCTATATAAGTCATTAAATTCTGTGCTTTATCTTCTCAGGTGTTAGCTTCTTGTTTATCCTTAGGATGATGCTGCAATTCCCATTTTACAGAGAATGACATAAAAACACAGCAGTAAATTAACTTGCTGAAAGATGGGATGCATTGTTGTATCGTTTCTGCTCTCAAGTGTTGTGCTGGAAGTTCACAGTATAGCTCTTGAGTTTTAAAAAAAAATCTTATTTTTTTAAAAAATATCTTTTTTTTTGGTAAACATTTTATTTATTTATTATGTATACAGTATTTGCTCTACATATATGCCCGGGCAGATCTCAATGTAGATGGCTGTGAGCCACCATGTGGTTGCTGGGAATTGAACTCAGGACCTTGGGAAGAACAGCCAGTGCTCTTAACCTCTGAGCCACCTCTCCAGCCCTTAAAAAATATCTTAACATCTACATTTTTTTCCCTTACTTGCTCTCTAATTCCAAGAAGTAGGAACCATATTTCTGCTAAAACCTTATAGTTAGCCTTTTTTGAGACCAGTGTTTTATTGTGTAGCCCTGGCTATCCTGAAACTCCTTTGTAGACCAGGCTGGCCTTGAACTTAGAGAGATCACCTGCATGTGCTTTCCAGGAGCTGGGATTTAAGGCGTGTGCCGTGACACTCAGCACAAGCTTCTCTTAATGTCTCTTGCCTGTGTCATATTCTCCCACCTTCTATACTAGCCTCTAGCCCTGAGGCTCCCAACCCATAGCTTACTCTGTCACCCACACTGAGTTGTCAGCTTTACTTTTGTGTGTGCTCCTACTGCAGTGTCACGATGTCTGACCGGAAGGCAGTGATCAAGAACGCAGACATGTCTGAGGACATGCAGCAGGACGCCGTGGACTGCGCCACACAGGCCATGGAGAAGTACAACATAGAGAAGGACATTGCTGCCTATATCAAGAAGGTAAGCTGGGCGCAGTGGTGTACACCCGCAATCCCAGCAGAGGCCCACCTGCTCTACAGAGTGAGTCCAGGACGGTCAGGGCCTTTACACAGAGAAGCCCTGTCACAGGGAAGAAGTAGGCAAGCCAGGGGCTTGAGGGCTCACAGCTGAGCTGTACTGGGTGGGGGCGGGGTCAGGCAGGGCAGGCAGTTTGAGAACACAGCTGTAGCCCCTTCGGACAAAATCCAGCAACTGTGTGAAGCTGAATTAGTACAGGGTGATTCTGAGTTGCCAAAGCAGTCACCCTAATGATTCTTGATGAGCTCCACTGAAGCTGTGTTAGTTTACAGACAGTTACAGCACTGCAAGGCACTGAGGTGGGGGGCGGCTATGCAGAGAAACTTCAGAACTAATATTACTGGCCCAATTAAGAGCTATTCAATATTCAAAATTAAGACTAAGGACATTTGAATGAATACTGCATGATCCTGAACAGATCTTCAGAGGAAACTTGTTATTTTATAGTTACGTATCCTTCATAACCCTCCTGTTATGGAACACTTCCTTTTCCCTAAAGGACGTAGGTTCTGCTTTTTTTTTTCATATTTTCCTACTCTTTTCCATATATTCTCTTATTTAAAAAGAAATTAACCTTACACGTATGAGTATTTTGCTTGTATGTGTGTCTCTGTACTACAATGCATGCCTGGCACCTGTGGTGGCCAGAAGAGGCCATCAGACTCCCTGGGACTGAAGTTACAGATGGTTGTGAACTGTTAATGTGGGTGTTGGGAATTGAACCCAGGCCTCTGGAAGAACAAATGCTTTTAACTACTGAGCTAACTCCAAAAGCACCCTCCTTACATTTTTTTTTTTTTTTTTTTTTTTTGGTTTTTCGAGACAGGGTTTCTCTGTGTAGCCCTGGCTGTCCTGGACTCAATTTGTAGACCAGGCTGGCCTCAAACTCACAAAGATCCGCCTGCCTCTGCCTCCCAAGTGCTGGGATTAAAGGCATGCGCCACCACTGCCCGGCTCCTCCTTACATTCTTAAAAGAATGAGCTTTAATGTTTAATCCCTTGATTTCTATAGGGACTACTAGGAAATGAAAAAGAAAAAACTGTATATGTTCAATTTAAGTATAATTTTTTTTCTGAATATTTTAAGTCTGGTTGGTTGACCATATGGATGTAGAACTTGCAAATGTAGAGGGGTGACTAATTTTTATAAGAATGGTTCAGTATTAGAGAGTTTAGAGTTTGAAAAATCCCTAAATGGGGCTGGCTGGTGTGATGGCTCAGTGGGCAAGGGTGGGTGGCTGCTGCCGAGCTTGATCACTGAGTTTGAGCCCTGAGACTCAAGTGCTGGAAAGCGAAAGTGGACTCCAGGAAGCTTCCCTGACTTCCACATGTGTGCTGTGGCATACTCACCACTCCCAAACAAATAAGTGTAAACATTTAAAAGAAAAAAATCCCAAATGAATGCCTGAGAGGAAATGGTAACACGGAAGAGGCAATTGGAGCAGGAGCAGGGGCCTCTAGTTTCTAGTCAAGAACCATGGGTTTTGTGTTTTTATTTTATATCTTTATTATTGTATGAATGTTTTGCCTTCATGTATATCGTGTGTGCTTGATCCTTGTGGAGGTCAGAAGGGGGTATCAGATCTTTTGGAGTAGGAGTTACAGGTGACTGTGAGCCACTGGGTGCTGGGAATTGAACCCAGGTCCTCTGCAAGAGTAGCCAGTGCTCGTAACTGCTGTCCATCTCTCCAGCCCTAAAACCTATGTCTAAACTAGAGGCATGGGCCCAGTCTTTGGTCACCTAAGCACTGGCATTCTAAGAAAAGGATGCATATGAGTGGTGGCAGTCTGCACAGTAGTAAGATGTGCCCAGTGGGGTCTCCAGTTTCACAGAACTGTTTTCTCCCTGATGTGGGTAGGGTCAGACATGGAAGTCATGAGAAACCTCCCTGAGGATGGAGCTAGTGGTAGAGTCAGTCCACCCAGGGAGAGAAAGAGAGGAACTCTTATGTGACCCAGGAAGCTGATGGCTCCAGAGTCTACAATCAGGATTGAAGTTGCATTTGCCTTTCTTTGTTCTTAGTGCCTCCTGCAATTGTATGATATGGGTGCCTTTAGGAGGTTAGACATGGGGGCATCCGGTGAGCAAGAGCTGTGAGGCAGCCTTGATGTGCCCACGGTAGAGGGCTCCTGTCCATTCACAATCTTGAAGGGTACATCTAGAGATGAGCTTGTAGGTAGGCTGAGCCACAGAGTGATAGGGAACTGTCTAATGGTTCACAGGGTTGTTCGGGTGGGGTGCCATGCAATGCTCAGTGATATGTCAGTCTCCTCCTGTTCCCATGTGGAATGCTGATTTAATTACGTGTGAGGCAGTGGTGGCCAGGCCCACTTGCTATTCTGTATGACATCTGGTTTCTCAGATTGAAGAATTAGGGTGGGCAGTTCTGGATGTGGGGTAACTAGAGGATGGAGAGATGATCAGGGTGTAGGGTGCTAGAGGCTTGCAGAGAGGAATAATGGAGCCTTTGTGGTATTCCATTATTGATGAGGGGAGGAGTATTGTTGCCAGCCTTAGAACCTGAGCTTCTGAGGGCTGAGGCCCTGGGCTGGGGTAGCAGGGTGGGGGTGGGGTGCTGACAAGGTAGTTGGGAACAACTAAGTATGTGTGATGGAATTGCTGGAGTGGCTCACATTCTCACTTCTCCAACAACCCTAACTACCTTTTTTTGTTTCCCTTTTATTTTTTAGGAATTTGACAAGAAATATAACCCTACCTGGCATTGTATCGTGGGCCGAAATTTTGGCAGCTATGTCACACATGAGACAAAGCACTTCATCTATTTTTACTTGGGTCAAGTTGCAATCCTCCTCTTCAAGTCAGGCTAGGTGGCCGAGGTGAAGGTGTCAGTGACAGCGGCAGCAATGGCAAGCAGGCGGCGTTGCTGGGACTGTTTTGCACTGGGGCCAGCATCAGGAAGTCCTCTCCAATGGCTGTGCTACTGCATGGACTGTATACTCGATTTCATGTGTGTGTCGCAGTAAACAAAAACCAAACTTCTTTCTGTTTAGTTGCCTGGGGAAGAAGGCTGCTTTGTTTTGTTTTGTTTTTTTTTTTTAAGATTTTAAAACTTTTTTTTTTTTTTTTTGGTTGTACTGCACTAGGAAATCTCTCCCACTGCTTCTTTTTCTCTTTCTCTTTCCCTAGATAAAATAAAAGGCCCTCAGTAAAGCCCAAAAGACTAGGAGGGCTGAGGAATAGAAGTCGGTCTCAAGGTGAAAGTAAAGCGTAAAGCTGCAGCTGCCTCTTCAGTGTTGGAGGCTGCTCTAAGAGGGCCAGGGAGACTGAGGACACGTTAGGATTGGCAAGGAGAGTGGAACAGGAAGTGAGGTGGGGGGATTGCTCTAGTACCAGGGAGAATAATCCACTGAACTGTGACTTTATGGCTTGGGGCAGTGGTGGGTGGAGTGCAGTCTTTAAGGGGCCCTGAGATGTGTTTGTGTGGGAGAAGTGGGGAGCAGACTTGTCTTGCCGTCTTTGTCAGGATTACTAAGGGCTGTGTCTCTGTGGGTTACCTTCCTTTATTCTTCCAGCCAGAGATCGTGTTGGTAGGATGCTGGGAGTAGAATTAGCTTGACCTTTTTCCCCTTTACATTCTTCTGTCTGCTCCCTGCTTAGCTCTCGTTTTTTTCTCATTCCTCAGTTCTCTTAGAGCAGCCCCTGTTGTTGGCCGGCAAGGGAATTTCTGGTGACTGTAGTTCCTTAGTTAGGTCTTAGCAATCAAACCAAATCAATGTTGCCCTTTATTCTTTGTGTATGTTTGTGTTTGTCTGTGTGCGTGTGTGGGGTGGGTTTGGGGTAGAAGGGAGGGAAAGGGGCAAGATAATGGAATCTCTAGTGTGTATGGGGAGGTAGGGACACAGTTCTAAGTGGGCTTTTATGTTACCTGTTGTGGGGATGAGGATGGGTTGGTGTCAAACCGTCCCCCTCTCCTCAGTCCTTAGCTTGGACACTCTGCTTTGCCCTATGGCTGTCTGTTTCCTGGGAAAGTTTTTGGAAGGTCACCCAGGACAAGATGGACATACTGCCCTCTGCCCTGGAGTTGGATCTGGGGGCGAGGGACAACTTGTGCCTGGTCCCAGGCTCTAGTGGGAAGTGAGGATAGAAATAATGAGGGCAGAGAGGGGCTCCTTGGAACAGGTCTGAAGTATATACACTAAGAAGGGCTGTGAATGGGAGGTGATTCCAGAGAGGGTGCAAGGGAAACCTTGTCTGCTAGGGGGTTGGGGGTTGTCATTGCCAACTGAGCTGCTGATTCTCACGAATCACATTCAGAACTCAAGTAGGGTTGACATTGTAAAGGGTTGGGGGAAGGCAGGAGAATGCCCCTTCCTCCTAAGCCCCTAGTGCTAATTGAGCTTTTCTTCTTCAATGCTGGCAGGGGAGGGTGGGAACTGGTGGTGACTGTGTTCCCTGTTCAAACCTTTCATTGGGTACAAGATTGAATGTTTGATTTTAGGTTTTATTTTTCTTACGAATGTCTAGATCTGTGTTTCTCCCTGCCCTCCAAGACTCTGGCCAGTTGGATGTGTCTAGTTTTTGTTCATCTCTCATTTCTGATGCAGGGACTGAGACCCTGCCGCATCTGTGCTCTGCATCCACGCCTCTCAGACATTAAAGGTCGATTGATGCACTTCTGAGCTGTTGGTGTCTTTGGGTAAAGGGTTGGTTGGCCTGGTGCTGTTGGTGTGCCATGCGGTGGGTGGGATAGGGTAGTGGTCTTAGGGTAAAGTAGAACGGGGGTGTGTTATTGCTGAGTATGGGAGGTAGACAGGGCTTCAGATACGAAGCTGGTTGGCTGGATCTTGGGGGAAAACTGGGACAGTGAGACACCAAGGAGTTAAGGAACTGCAGACCCCACCTTGTCGCTGACTGCTGGTTAGTAATACACATCTGGAGCCTTGGAGTATTCCAAGACAAGGCCTCATGATTCAGCTGTGATGATGGCATTGTACGGCCCCAAGTTAACCTACTTCTCCAAATGTCACACCTGTGACAACATATTCTTGCAAAGGTAAGTTTAGTCTTAATTCTGCAAGATTTTTGGAGACCAGGCCCATCTTGTGGAGCGCCCTAGAAAGGAATGCTAAACACAGGGTCGCATGCCACTGTCAAAGGAAGACGGGAACTAGAATTCTTGCAGAAGAAACAGCCACTTAAACCTGTGACCAGGTGGGGTAGAGAAAGGGGACATCACTTGTTCATGGAGCATCCTCTAACCCTTTGAGAAAGGTGGGGGGGGGTTCAGTCCCCTCCACAAGAACTCTGGGAATGAATGGAGGGCAGCCAGAGACTTAACAGTTTAACAGCTGGTAGGAGTTGTCCACTGTAGTGTTGCTGTCACTTACCCTGTCCTGGGCCCTGGTGACCTCCAGCCTAGGCCCAAGGTGTAGCTGTTGCAGTCTTTGCTCAAATATCAGATGCCTGGACATTGTGCAGAATGATGCGCCCTCCCTCCACTGCTTCGACCTCTTCACTCTGCATAGTCTGCCAGCTTGCCTTGCTTATTTCTCCGCCCACGCCTTCCAGTGCTTTATCTTGAAGTATAGCTGTGCCCATCTGCAGCAAATGCTGGAAAAGTATTTCCTGCCGGGATGGAAACAGTATACACCAGTCTAGGCAGCCCCCTTGGTGGGACAGGAGGGGTGTCACCTTGACTTCCATTAGAGTCTTGGAGGGATAGTAAGCCTTAAGACTATCTTGCTTGCCAGGTCTGTGAGAGGAATGAGATGCATTTCATTTTTAAAACATTGCTTTCATGTTACTTGAGTCCTCAAGAGCTCAGATGATTTTGGGATGGACAAACTTAATTGTCCTAAACATAAAACCACCTAAAGCCCCAGCATAACTGGCATGGGTGGTGGGTTCTCACTGTACTCAAGGTTTAGGTCTAACTCTAAGTTGGCTAAGAGGCCTAGCTCCACTGATTTTCAGTTTCTCTGCTTGACCAAGGGCAGGAAGGTTGAGGGGTTTCCCTTCCCTCACCTATACTCCCAAGGGTTAAGCTGCCTCTCGTAAGGCCTCTCTGGCTTGGGGGGAGAGGCCGCTCCCCTTGTTCTGATCTTAGTTTCCCCTAAGCTAAAGACTGTCATCCTTTTCACTAAAAGGTCGGGTGTGCCTGCATCTGATGTACTGGGCACAGACATCCATGAATGGTTGCTGTCGATATAGAGAGGCCTGTAAGAGGCTGAGTATCAGAGTGTCAGGTTCCTGTTCTGATACAAGTCTATCTTGGGCTTCTTAGAGTGGTCCAGCATGCAAAAGCATTGTTGTGGGGAGAATATGTGAAGTTGTCTTAGCTCCAGCCCCTGTCCACTCTGCATATGTCCCCCTTGAAAGAAACCCTGTAGCTATTTGTGGTCAATTTCCACTCCTTCAGCCTTTGGGAAACACCCCATTGTGCTTGTGCCGACTTTGTGGAGCCCAGAGGTCAACACTGGGTGTTTGCATCACTGTCCTTAATTATTGAGATGGACTTCTTGAGCCTGGAGTTCGGTGATTTGGCTAGACTGGATGGCTGACAAGTCCCAGGCATCATCTGCCTTCCCTGTGCTGGGATTACTGGCATGTGCAACTACATCTGATTTGTTTTCCAATTCATTTTTTAAAAAGTTTTAATTAGGGGTGCTTTGCAGACAAGCACCTCTGTACATCATGTGTATGTAGTAGTGTACCTATCATACACACAGATTGGATGCCCTGGAACTGGAGTTCCACTTGTGACCATGTAGGTGCTGGAAGTTGAACCCAAGGCCTCTGGAAGAGCAGCCATTGTTCTTAGCCGCTGAGCCAGCAGCCCTCCAGCTCCTACACCTGGTTTTTAAAATGTGGATCCTGGGAAGCTGAGCTCAGGACCTCATGCTTGTGTAGCATGCACCTCCCAGCCCAGTAATCCACTTTGTGTCTCAGAATCTGACCTTTCACATTTCACACATGGAATCACAAAACATATATAGCTTTTGAGTCTAGCTTCTTAGTGTTTTCTCATGATTTGTCAATGCCTTCTCTTTCTGGCCAAGGACTACTACATTAAACAGGCTCACTACATTTGGCTGTTAAAGGATTATTATTCTTGTGAATTGTGCTGCTACGAACATCCCTATACGTGTTTTTGTGTGGGTGTCTTGCAGTTGTATATAGTTCCCACATCTGATCTGCCGTCGTAGCAGAAAGCAGCGGCAGACAGCATGTAAATAGGTAAGCATTGGGGGCTGGAGAGATGGCTCGGAGGTCCCCACTGGCTGCTCTTCCAGAGGTCCCCACTTCGATCCCCAGTAACCACATGGTGGCTCACAACCATCTACAATGAAATTTGGTGCCCTCTTCTGGCCTGCAAAATAAATCTTAACAAACAAACAAAAAAATGATAGATGAGCATTGCTCTTCTAGTAAACCTTTAGACAGCAGGGCCAGATTTGACCACACTTGGCCAAACCCCAATCCAGACTCTTTCAGAGGACTACTCAGTACTCCAGAACTACAGGAGGTAAATTCTCCCTCTATTTTGCAGCCAGTGGGTTCCCATCTGTAGCTGCAGTTGGTGTTAGGATAGGTGGTACTTCCAACTTGTTAGAAGCAGCTGGTACTGGGCACCATCAGAAGTGGCACAGTGCACACACACAGTGCACAGGTTTGAACACAAATGCACTAAACACTGCTTGAGTGCAACCATGAGCCACTGCTCGACCCCTGACAGAACAGTCCTTTGAATTCCTGGGACTGACCATGCTGTTAAATCCCTGGGTCCTATTTTGGTGAAAAGCAATCTTAGCTCTCCAGGGAAGCAAGATTTATTTTCTCTGGTTTATATAAAAGTCACTTCTACTCTAGAGACAGCCAGCAGCACTAGTAGGCTGTCCTGGCTATTAGCCACCCATTTAGCTAAGTCCCTTGCTAGGGACTGCCTTACGTGGGTGTGGGGGCTGGCTGGGCACTAAGTCCCTTGCGAGGGACTGCCTTATGTGGGTGTGGGGGCTGGCTGGGCAAGACTGAAGTTTGTAGTGCAGGCTAGGAAGGAGGACAGGCTGGGAGCTCGGGAGTGCTACAGGTGAGATCACTTCAGGGAAACCCCAGGCCTCTATTAGGTGGCTCCCTGTTACCAGGATAGACTCTTTTGCATGATGTTAGCTGACTGACACCATGAATCACATCTGCCAAATAGCTTCTTCACAGCAACCTGTGGTTTTGAAGTAACCGGCAAAGCTCAGCCAGCTCAACATGATTGACCTTCCCAGCATGCGTCTTTCCTACTCATCCCCACACAGCTCCTTAAACCCAAGCTCTACAGGGGAAAACGGCTGCACTTCACAGCCACCCTCTGGACAACTAACTGGGGGTGAGTAAGCCCAGGGGTGCTGCTCTTGTACCGGCTGCAAACTTAGCTATGTGATGTAGTTAGCTGTTGTGAGCACACTTATGGTAGGTGGCAAGGGGAGAAGGGGAAAGGAAACAAGTGTGCAGCATATACAAGATAAAGGGTACACACAAAGTCTTGTTTGGTGGAGCCTCAGGGCTCAGCTTCTCTGGCACTAGCACTGAAACACTGGGTGAGGAGTGACAGCAGCCCCGACCTGTCAGAGATGCCTTTCTTGGAATGACCTCAAATTCAGCAGTGGTGGGGACACACGGTGAGGTGAGTAGTGAGTGTGGTCAGGAGGCTACTCACAAATGGTGTGTTTTTATTTTGTGATACAAGATGGAACCCAGGGCCTCATAAATGGCACTGCACTGCAACCCCAGGCCACCAGTGACAAGATATGACCTCCAAAGAGGCCCACTATATCCTCATTTTTTTGTTAGCAAGAACTTAGCATTTACTTTGGAAGAGAAATCTTGACATAGTCCACCCAGGCTACTGAACCCCCAGAAGTTCCACAGAAAGTCTGGCATATTAACAAGTGCATTTCCTGTCCTGTGAAGTGCAAATTTTACTTGTGTCTTTTTTTTCCCCCAGAGCCGAGGACCGAACCCAGGGCTTTGAGCTTGCTAGGCAAGCGCTCTACAACTGAGCCAGATCCCCAACCCCCGTGTAAATCTTACTAAACTAGGTTCTTTCAGTATAATGTCACCCATGGAGTGGACCAATGTGACATCTGGTGGTCGGGAAAGACAAGGTCCCTGAGAACTAGATTAAGGCTGGAGAGTTGTTCCCTGGCTGTAGGCCAGTGAGAGTGCTTGTGTTGCTAGTGGGGTACAAATGGCTTCTGATCTTTACAAACAGGTACTGAGAAAGGCATCTGCTACCTCAAAAGCTGTATAGCAGATGCCTGGAAATGTGTTGAACAGGCCCTTTTTTCAGGTAGACATTAAGTCATCTCGCGTTTTCTGCTGGGACCTGAAGCCATGAACTCATGTTTGCCCCTGGGTTAGCAATATCGGTTACTCATTGCTGTGACAGTGTGACGCAAACATCTTGAAGGGTTTGCTTCAGCTGGTAGCCCCAGGAACTTGAGGCAGCTGCTCACATTGCCTTTGGTCAGGACGCAGAGGATGAACGCTGGTACCCACCTCATTGTTTTCTTTTACTTCAGTCCAGGATCCCAGACCATGGAATGGCATTGCCCACAGTTACACTGGGCCTTCCCACCTCAGTGACCCTGTCAAGGCTTGTCTTCTAGGTTATTTTAGATTCTGTCAAGGTGACGTGTCGTTGCTGGACAAAAGCAACTTCAAGAGAGAAATGGTTTATTTGGATATCACAGCAAAGTCACATGCACAATCTAGAGCAGAGGGAGGAAAAATGCATGTGCATTTGTTTGTGCATCTGAGGTTTGGTGTGCATCTTTGATCCCAGCACATCAGAGGCAGAGGAAGGTGGATCTCTGAGCTGAGGCCAGCCTGGTCTACACATCAGGTTCTAGGCCAACCAGGGCTACACAGTGAAATCGTCTAAACAAGTGACCGTCACAGTTGTACCCCTGTGAGCTTCACATATGTATCGTATCCCTTTAAGCCACAACCTTCCACCCTGTCTCCTGGGTCTCCCATTTATCACAATGTAAAATATAGTTCAGCTTTATAAGTCCCCCTAGTGCCTTAATTAGGGTTACTACTGCTACAATGAAACACCGTGACCAAAAGCAACTTGGAAAAGAAAGGGTTCATTTGGCTTATATTTCCACATCATTGTTCATTACTGAAGGAAGTCAGGACAAGAACTGAAGCAAGGCAGGAATCTGGAGGCAGGAGCTGATGCGCAGGCCATAGAGGGGTGCTGCTTACTGGCTTGCTCCCCATGACTTTTACTCAACCTGCTTTATAAAACCCAGGATCACCAGCCCGGGGGATAGTAGGCCCTCTCCCATCAATCACTAAGAAAATTGCCCTGCAGGCTTGCCTGCAGGTTTTTTGTTTGTTTGTTTTGTTTTTTGAGACAGGATTTCTCTGTGTAACAAGCCATGGCTATCCTGGACTCAGTTTGTAGACCAGGCTGGCTTTGAACTCACAGAGATCCGCCTGCTTCTGCCTCCCAAGTGCTGGGATTAAAGGTGTATGCGACCTTGCCCGGCTGGAAGGAATTTCTTAATTGAGGGTCCCTCCTCTCAGATGACTCTAGTTCTTGTCAAGTTGACATAAAAATAGCCAGCATATCACAGTCTTTAAAAATTTCAGTATTTTAAAAGTCCAAATTCAAGCCGGGCGGTGGTGGCGCACGCCTTTAATCCCAGCACTTGGGAGGCAGAGGCAGGCAGATCTTTGTGAGTTCGAGGCCAGCTTGGTCTACAAAGCGAGTCCAGGACAGCCAGAGATATTCAGAGAAACCCTGTCTCGAAAAACCAAAAAAGAAAAAAAAAAAAAAGTCCAAATTCAGGCTGGAAAGATGGTTCAGTGGTTCAGAGCACTGTCTGCTCTTTCAGAGGACCAGGTTCAACTCCCAGCACCCACATGGCGGCTCACACCTGTCTGTAACTCCAGTTCCAGAGGATCCAACACCCTCACACAGACATGCGGCCAAAACACCAATGTATATAAAATACAAATTTCAAAAAAAAGTCCAAACTCAAATTTGAGCTCAAAATCAAGCAAGTTTTATACTTTCAACATACAATGGAACAAATAAACTTTTTTCTCCCCATTAATTTATTTAATCACTTTAGAGCTTGTATTCCAAAATGAAAGGCCAGGTTGCAAAACTGAAACCCAGCAGGGTAAACACCAAGTCTGTTAGTTCCATCGTCCAACATCTGGAGCTTGTAGTGTCTTCCTGGCTTCCAAGGGATTGGATAGCCCCACCCCCAGCTCTGCCCAGCACACCCTCCACATGGTCACACAAGGTTCTAGCATCTCCAATACTGAGGTCTGTATTGCAACCATGGCTTCACCCTCACAGCTTCATAGACAATTCTTTCAGGGCCTCTCTGCAGGACAAAAGCCTCTTAGTGTCTGGCCCAGCTGCTCTCTGGTCCCTTTAATGTTGCATCTTTGCCTTGGAAACCAGTACCAGGTGGACAGTGCTTTTGATGCCATCAACTTTGCCAGCTTGAGGTACAGTCCGGCCCACTTGGACCACAGCAACAGCTGTAACCACTTCCTGGTGTTGGTCCTGGAGAAACAGCTTCTCAGTTACTTTTGAGGAGTAGAGAGCCCCTTCAATTTAGGCTTGCTTTCTTTAAATGAATTCAGATCCCCACAAGATGGAGGCTCCAGTGGGTGGGGGCCTTGCCCTCTGGGCATCTTTCCCAGCGTTCCACTTCAGCAGTGCTGATTAAAGCTCGGCACCAGCCAGAATGCTCTTCCATACTGAAATGCCCTCTGCCAAACAAAAGAGTCCATCTCTAAATTCAGCTTCATTCAGAGACCCAGGTCAAGCAGAACAAATCCAGACCCTTGGTCAGAGCATCATGTAAATGGCCCCTATCCCTGCCCTGCTGAAGTTCTTGTCCTGCCTGGATTTGTGAGCTGGGTCTCCACAATGCACACTTCTCTCTCAGCACTCATCTTTCAAGCTCCTACTAGAATCAAATTCTACTTCCAGCATTGAACAGCTTTTCTCTCCCAATTGTAACTTCTACATTCCTCTCGCAAGAGAAGTTCCAAAGCCTTAAAAGCTGCATGACAGGCTTATAGCAATGACCCCACTCCCTGGGTACCAATTTCTATTTTCATTTCATTTTGGTTTTCTGTGACAAAATACCCTGACAGCAAGCGACCCAGGGGAGAGTTTGTTTGGTTTCTAATCCTAGATGACAGCCCATCATTTCAGGTAAGCCAAAGCTGTCACATCCACAGTCCAGAACAGAGAGTTCATGCACACATGCCCACTGTGCTCTAGTACCTCTTTACACCTAAACAGTCTGGGACCCGAACCAAGGGAATGGTGCCGCCTGCAATGTGGCACTTCTGACCTCAGTGAAGGTAGTCAAGAGAGTTTTTACTGTGTGACGGCTTAAGGTCTTTTGATGTTTCCACCATATATGTACAAAAAGCAGCACATGTTCAGTGGAAAACACACTTCAGAGCCCGAGTTTTGGTCTTTCTCAGAGACACGTATTTGAATTCTTTGGGATGCTGACCCATGGCGAAAAAAAGGCAGCTCCCAGTCAGTCATGCACTTACCAGAGTAAGCAACTGTTCTGGAGAAAGTGGGTGTGGTAGGTTATTAGTGATTTTTGTGATGGTTTTACACACACACATACACACCTCACACACAGATGCTCACTACCCTCTCGTTCCTTAAGCCACATCTACATCCCTTAAAGTACCATCATGGTTATATAGATTCATAACTAATCAGTATTTATGCAACTGGTTATGTACATGTGTATATATGTGTGCGTGTGTATGTGAGTGTGTGAATGTGTGTATGAGTGTCAGTGTGTGTATGTGTGTGTGACAAAGCACTTGTGTGGAGGGCAGAGGGCTACCCTGTCAGGTTTTCCCTTCCACCACATGGGTCCCAAGGATCAAACTCAGACTTAACAGGAAGTGTTTTTCTCCCCTGAGCATCTCACATGATGTTTTAGATGAAAAATGAACCCGATGTGATGGTGATGTCTCTAGTCCTAGCATTCATGAGGCTGAGGCAGGAGGATCATAAGTTCAAGGCCAGCCTGAGATAAGTAATGGCTTATCCTGGTGCTAAATTAATTTTGTTAGAATATATTACTTGAGTATAAACCAGGCACTAATATGTGCACAGAGCTAAGTGGTGGATGGGACTAGAACTAAATGCAAATTTATAAGTGAAGTACAAAAAAACTGGCAAAAATTATTAAATTCAAAGAAAGAACACTAATGCCACTACTTTCTTCCTTTGTCTGGTGCATCTTCCCCTGCGAATAGGTGAGAACCATCAGCCACTGTGCGTGACCTTGAACTTGCTATCAACCAGGGTAGCCTTGACCCAGTTTTGCTGTTTTCTCCTAAGAGCTGAGGTTAACAGCATCCACGGTCACACCTGGCTGGGTGTTACCTCAGAGCTGTTTAAAGTTTGGGTCAGATGACCTCTAAGGGCAGCTGTGGTGGAGGTTTCGATCTCTTTAGAACGCAGTTACATTGAATTAATGTGTAAAAGTTGAGGGAGTGCTTCTGAAAAACAGTCTCATAGAAGGTGCATATGAAATCAGCCTAAACGACTTGCACCAGGGAGGCCGATCTTGAAACAGGTATACCTCAGGATGAGGGCATAAAACTGGCCAGTGAGAAGCCAGCCTAATGCATAATTAAGCGCGAGCATGTAAAAAGGAATACCCAGGAAACTAGAAGAGGGCTTTTTTGCTTGGCATTGCTTCTCAATGCTGTCTCACTTTGAAAGACTTTGGCGGCCAAGACCTACTGAAGACTGTGTTGTAGGTGGCTGAGGCCCGGTGGTTTTGGAGCCATAAACACCTCATCTCCATGGTGCCTGCAGACAGAGGAGGCAGCCAGTCCAGCTGAAGTGGGCCAACAGCCGGCCCGAGGCCTCGGGGACAAAGTCCTGCTAAAGGCTGTGGCTGACCCACCAGAGACCTCAGTGCCAGGCAGGCGTGCGCCACTGCCTGCGTTGGAAAAATGCTCGACTCCAAGTGGAGGTGCGGCAGAGTCCTTCGACTAGGCCAGTGGACGGTGAGGAGATGGTGGCGCGGTGCAGGACAGGCCGCACCCGAGGACGTCTTCATCTCTGCACCCTTGCTCCTGTTCCTTGGTGGGTGGGTTGGAAGGTGTTTAGAGTTATTAACAGTTTAAAGCCAAATAGTTTAAAGATCAGGAAGCCTTGGGCTTCTCACCTGTAAAGTGGAGATGAAAACTTTTGTGTCCATGGCAGGGAGAAGCGCTTCCCTCACCATTTTAGCCACTGTCTGGGGAGCACCTGCTGTGGGCCGGACACTGTTTTAAGACCTCTTTACAAGTAGGGGTTGCACTGTGTGGACAGTACCCGCGTCTGGCCCCGACATTCTGGTGAGTTCGGGTTTCCACCCGGGAGTCGTGTGGTAATTTGAATGACAATGGCCCCGTAGGCTCAGAGGGACCTGGCACTGTCGAGAGGCGTGGCCTTGCGGCAGCAGGTGTGACTTCGGTGGAGGAGGTGTGTCACTGCGGGTGGGCTCTGAGGCCTCAGAAGCTCGTCAGGTTTAGTGGCTCACAGCCTCTGCTGCCTGTGGATCCAGATGCAGAACTCTCAGCTCCTCCTCCAGCACCGTGTCTGCCCGCGTGCTGCCATGCTTCCCGCCGTGATGATAGTGGACCAAAGCTCTGTGAGCCAGCTCCGGTTAGATGTTTTGTTTATAAGAGTTGCCACTATCATGGTGTCTCTTCACAGCAGCAGAAACCCAAAGTAAGACAGGTTGCAATTCGGTTTTGATTTTTTACCAAGTACCCTGCACTTGGTAAGGTACAGAGAAGTAGAACTCAAACCTGCGGCTGGAGCTATGTACGTTTACCATCTTTGAGCATTAGAGTCCCTGGTTCGTTGTCTGTCCGTCCGTCCGTCCGTCCGTCTGTCTGTCTGTCTGTCTATCCCTCTATCTCTATGATTACTTTTGAGCAGCGTCTCACTCTGTACCCTTGTTTGGCCTGAAATTCCCTGCCTAGACCAGGCCGGTGGTCTCAAAGTCACAGAGATTCACCCACCTGCCTCTCCACCCTGAGAACTGAGGTTAAAGGTATAAGCTATCATGCCCGGCTGATTTTTATTTTTATGTGTAGTTTTAAGTGGATAAATAAAAGTTATGCATACTTATAGTGCACATAACAGCATTTTTGTTGTTGGTGGTGGTGGCAGTTTGGGGATGGAACCCAGTGCTCTGTGCACACTGGAAAAGCATTCTACTACTGAGCTACAAGCTCAGCCCTTTACATTTTTATTTTTTATTTTTTTAGAGATAGTCTCACTGAGTTGTCCAGACTGATGTCAAGCTTGCAAACCTATTGTCTCACCCTCCCTAGTAGCTCAAATTATAGCCATTCATCACCACACCAGTATGAAACAAAAAACAAAACACATTCAGTGAGTGACATTTCCACCCTTGCAAAATCCTAAACAAAATGACTTTTCCTAGTTGCACATCCATTGAAGACTGTGGCTTAAAAGTCAAAAAGCAGGGTTTAGGAGAGAATTTTTTTTTTTTTTGGTGTTTTGAGACAGAGTTTCCTGTGTAACAGCCCTGGCTGCCCTGGAGCAGGATCTGTAGTCCAGTCTGGTTTTGAATTCACAGAGATCTGCCTGCCTCTGTTTCTTGAGTACTGATATTAAAGGCGAGCGATATTTTAAAAATTTTAAAATATTTATTTTATTTTAAAACACACACACACACACACACACACACACACACACACACGATGTCTGCAGAGGTCAGAAGAGGGCATTGGTAGAGTTGGAGTTACAGGTAGTTGTGAACCGCCTGATGTCAGCGCTGAGAACTGAACTCTCATCCTCTGCAAGTACTGACCACTGAGCAATCCCTCCCGCTTCAGAAAAAAGGACGTTTTGGTTCCTGTGTGCCTTGTGGAGAGAAGCTTGGACTTTTGGAAGGAAAGGTTCTACAGTAACTAGCCTGTGCCTGGCACTTTCTGACGTTTCTACCCGGAAAAGTTCCAATTTCGCATTTCGTTATGATTACAATGTAAGGTTCTTGAATACGAGGGTCCATCTTGTAACCCGCGTTGTGCAATACCTGTACCAGCTAGCACCATTGTCCCGGGCATACAAACCCTCAAACCGTTAAGCTTCAAAAAATGGACGTACTTGAATACTCGTGGAGATGTAGCGCCATCTTCTGGCCTGAGTGAGTAATGCAGCACAGAGCCGGCGAGGCTGAAGCGCCTGGATTCGTTGGACCTGCAGAGGCAAGGCTGGAGCAGAGCTCTTGTGTGAAACCCCTCCTAGGCTGGGTGTTCATTCCCAGCGCTTGAGAGGGAAAGGCAGGCAGATCTCTGTGAGTTCTACGCTAGCCTGGTCAACAAAGTGAGTCCAGGAGAGCCAGAGATACACAAAGAAACCCTGTCTTGAAAAGCCAAAAACCAAAACCAAACCAAAACAAAACGAAGAAACCCTCCCAGAGCCTGGGAAATTATTCTCTCCTAAACCCTGCTTTTTGACTTTTAAGCCATAGTCTTTCTTCAATGGATGTGCAAGTAGTAAAAGTCATTTTGTTTAGGATTTTGCAAGGATGGAAATATCACTCACTGAATGTGTTATTTGTTAGGCAGTGCACTTGTATTTTGTCTGTGTGTGTGTGTGTGTGTGTGTGTGTGTGTGTGTGTGCGCTTGTGAAGGTAGGACCTCTGGTGTTATTCTCAAGAGCCATCTGCTGTGACTTGTGAGTCAGTATCTTTCACTGTCTGGGGCTTTCCTGACTAGATTCGTCTGGCTAGCCAAGGAGCTCCAGGGATCCCCTTGTTTCTGGCTCCCTGGTGCTGGGATTACACACCCAAGCCACCATGCCCCCATTTTTTAAAATGTGGTTCCTGGGGATTGAAAGCAGGTTCCCCATGCTTGCTTTACCTATGGAACTAGGCCCCTAACCCCCAACACTGCCTGTAAAGTGTCTTAGACCTAATTGTTTGTACAGTAGTGGTAATAGTAGCATCTCTTTATTACAGGGCAATAAAAATATCACAAGATGTGAAGTGCTTGCAGATGGGTAGAGTTGTTGGAACATAGCGAGCATCCCACAGACTTCAGTTACGTTTTCTGGATGCAGTTATCTGGTAACGGTTGGTCCCTTCAGGATTTGCTTTAATTAGGCAGGTTTGGAAGGATGCTTACAGGATGCTATTTTTTCTGATTCTATGAAGGAAATAAGCAGGTATCACTCTCCCACATTTCTCAAACTTCAGGTAGTTTCCTTACACACATGTGCTGGCCAATGTTCTGTTGAATACTGGAGGGGAGTCCCTGCACACCTCTGGGGCCTGCTATCTCTACATACCACTCACCTCTCCTGTAGTTGGCCACCTTGGTCTCCTGGACTCTGTTTCTATCTCATGAGCTCAGGTAATCCTGGCTCCCTCAGCTTTCCATCATCTACACTGAGGTCTGGAGCTTCTTTTTTTCTAGGCAGGGCATTGGGGCTCTTACGGAACTCACACTTGTTTAGTTTTGTGTGTCTCAGGAGTTGTGGTAACTCGTTAGCCTTCCCCCCAGTGTCCAGATTGTTGGCTGGTTATCTTGATTGTTCAACAGGAAGGTAAATCTGGTTGTGATTATTCATCTGGGGCAGAAGTCTAAACCTATCAACTGGATCTTTTTTTTTTTTTTTTTTGGTTTTTCGAGGGTTTCTCTGTGTAACAGCCTGGCTGTCCTGGACTCACTTTGTAGACCAGGCTGGCCTCGAACTCACAGAGAGCCACCTGCCTCTGCCTCCTGAGCACTGGGATTAAAGGTGTGCGCCACCATGCCTGGCTCCATTATCATTATTTTAATCTTCACAGCAAACCAGGATATAGATCTTGACATTAACACTTTACAGATGAAAAAAAAGCTGGGGTTCAGAGAGTTTGAGAGATTTGCATAAGGGCTCATAGTGGGAGGCAGAGCAAGGGTTTGAACCAGGGTCCTCCGGCCTCTGCCTCACCTCTGCCCACAGCATCATGTACTTGCTGTGCTGTGGGCATTTCTGACTTGGTACACGTGTGTTCAGCGCCAGGAATTATCATTCTCTACCCTGGTCCCTGATGCAAAGGTGCTGACCACGGCTTTGAATTCTTCCTAACACTCTCCCAGCCTCTCCCAGCAAACACAAGGCACTGCCCCTGGGGTCCCTTCCCCTCAGGACCTTTGGGGCTAGGGAACACTCTGAGGGCGACATTGTGTGTAGGGAACCAGGTGCTGATGGTCTTTGCCTCAGGTGACAAGCCAGGTGGTCCATCCTCTCTGTGCTTGGATTATTCCAGAAGCCTTGCTGGCTCCCCAGTCTCCCTGTCCCAACTCCTCACTTGAAAGTTGTCATGTTTGACTGCAGGGTTCTCTTCCCATGGACTTCTTCAGGGACCTCTCTGTCTCTCAGTCTCTCTGTCTCTGTCTCTCCTCTCTTACTATATAAAAACTGGCCTCATTTCCCTGGCACCCCAGCCCTCTATGGTCTCACTGACCCACTTTCCCACGTTATTCTCATCCCCCAGGCCCATTCCCTCCATAGGATACCATGGCTTCTCCTCTGAGTGTGGCTGAACTGCCCTCCATCTTCAACCCTGATCCATCATGGTTCCTCCCGCCTTTGCTCTAGTGTGTAGTCAATGCCTGATCTCTATTTTATGGTTTCATTTTACCCAAAACATCTAGAGACAGCAGACTTTGTCAGTGCCTGGTACCCAACTGGTGTCCAGCGAGGAGCCCAGAGAAATAAAATGTGAATGGCACACATGCCCATGATTCCAGCTCTCCTGCAAAGGTCAAGGGCCAGCCTGGTCTACATAGTGAGTTCCAGGCCAGCAGGGCTACATATCAAGATAGTGAGATTCTGTCTCAAAAGACTTGACAGAAAAACAAACAGAAAGGCAAAATAAATGAAAGTTTTAGGAATCTGGGGGCCTGAAATCCTTACATTGACAGGTGACCTTGGGCAGCAGAAGCTTCAGGGATTCTGGGCAGCGAAGGGGGTGGGCACTTTGGGGGTGAGTGTTTGTGGACTGTGCCTTGGGGTCCCATCCTCAGAGGCCACTCCTCTGGTCATGTGTACACCCGGTTCATGGAAATGGGCGTCATCAATAACTATAAGAGAGTTTCCCAGGGAGAGTGGAGACAGACCGTGGGAAGCCAGCAGCCAGCTCCCCACAAGGCAGAGTCCTGACTCCTCCTTCAGATATGATGTGAGGGCTTGGCCTGTCACTGTCCATCCAGTGAAGGTCTAGAGACTGCCACATGGTGACAAAAGCAACTGAGGCTTTGAGAGAGAGGCCAGGTCGCTGTGTGGTGCTTCTGTCCCAGAGAACTCTTTCCAAGTGTGTTGGTGGTTTGAATAGGTACAACCTACATAGACCCACATAGTGTTTGAATACTTGGCCCACAGAAAATGGCTCTATCAGGAGATGTGGCCTTGCTAGAGGAAGTGTGTCACTGTGGGGGTGGGCTTTGAGGTCTCTAATGCTCAAGCTAGAGTCTAGTGTGGCATTCATGTCTGGTGCCTACAGTCAAGATGTAGAACATGCAGCTCTTTCTCCACCACTGTGTCTGCCCACATGCGGCCATGTTTCTGGCCATGATGATGATGGATTAAACTTCTGAACTGTAAGGCAGACCCAATTAAATGTTTTATTTTATAAGAGTTACTGTGGTCATGGTGTCTCTTCACAGCAATAAAACCCTAAGATAGAAATTGGTATCAGAAGTGGGGTATTGATGTGATAGGCCTGACCATGCTTTTGTTTGAAGGAATGTGGACTTTGGAACTTTGGGTTAGAAAAGCAGCTGAACATTTTAGGTGGGGGTTAATGGGTCATTCTAGTAGAAACATCAAAGATAGTGGTGGTGAGGGTGATTTGAACTGTGGGCGCAAGATTTCAGAGGAGAAGAATATTTTTTTTTTGGGTTTTTTGTTTTCGAGACAGGGTTTCTCTGTGTAGCCCTGGCTGTCCTGGACTCACTTTGTAGACCAGGTTGGCCTCGAACTCGCAAAGATCCGCCTGCCTCTGCCTCCCAAGTGCTGGGATTAAAGGCGTGCGCCACC
>CAJQZJ010001558.1:7836345-7847975 GCA_907164525.1 Lophiomys imhausi
TGTGTGTGTGTGTGTGTGTGTGTGTGTGTGTGTGTGTGTGTGTGTGTTGGAAGTAAGAGTAGGGGGCACATGATATACACAGAATAAAATCTGAAACAGAGACTGGAGAGCTGGCTCAGTGGCTTGTACTCAAGGAGGACCTAGCTTTGGTTCCCAGAACCCACATAGTGGATCATAACGCCATCTTCGGGGGATATGATGTCCTCTTCTGGGCCCTGTAGGCACTAGGCATGTATCCAGTGCACAGACACACATGCATAGAATAAATGAATTTAAAAAATATATGAAATGTTAGTTGCAATGAGAAAGGCAGGGAGGGAACAATTTGCTTGGTTTCGCTGATCCTTAGGATGATGTAGGGAACGGGATGGAAATCATGAAAGGAGAAAACGCTAATGGAGAACAAACTATCCAGAATTGTGGCAGGAAAAATAAACTGTACCAGCCTTTGTTTTCTGCAAGCCATGAAGCCGGGTTTTCTACTGCTGTCAGACAGCAGCCACACAGAGGACAACAGGGGGGCTTGGTCACTGTGATGGCTGATCCTGTTTGTCAATTTGACCACATCTGTAATTAACTAATACCCAACCATCTGGGCACAGCCGTGAGGGATTTTCTTGATTGGATCATTTGAGATGGAAAGACCCACCCTAATCTGGGCCACACTTTCTGGTTGCAGCTCACATAGCAGGGCATGGAAGAAAGAAACTTTCACTTTTTGTTTGCTCGACCTCACTCCTCCTGGCAAACCCATCTATCCTGCTGGTGAGTCTTTTATATATAATGTATATGCATACACACACACACACACACCATTAAATATAATGCTCTTCAGAGGCATTAGGACATCCTTTTTGGGGGATTCCAACATAGACTGAAGACCAGCTGAGACATCCAGCCTTCTAGACCAAACAACTCTCGTATTCTTGGCCTTTCTGTCAGGAGACAGTCATTGCTGCACTAGCTGGACCACTGCCTTTAAGCTATTCTAATACATTCTCTTTAATGTATATAGATTCATTCCATCCATTTTGTTCCTCTAGAAAACCCCAAATAACACAGGCACAAGGATTGTCTGACAGCCCTTCATGTCACTTGGTAGTGTTCAGTCAGATACTTGCTGAATGCATTTGGGACATAGCTGTCACTCTTTGCTGGAATAAACCTTTAATCAGTGCTTTAATTTTCAACGTGTTTTTGAGTGCCAATGCCATGTTACCTTTCTGGGGAGGATTTTACAGTCTGGATTTGTGTCTTAGTCACTGTTTCATTGCTGTGAAGAGATACCATGACCAAGGCAACTCTTATAAAAGAAAACATTTAATTGGGGCTGGCCTACAGTTTCAGAGGTTTAGTCCATTATCATCATGGTGGGGAGCATGGCCACAGGCAGGCGGGCAGACATGGTGCTGAGAGTTTGCATCCTGATCCACAGGCAGGCAGAGAGAGACACTGGCCTGCTGTGGGCTTTTGAAACCTTCTCCATCAAGGTCCCACTTCCTAATTCTTTCCAAACAGTTCCACTAACTGGGGACCAAGTATTCAAACATATGAGCCCATGGGGGCCACTCTCATTCAAACCTCCACACTTGGAGAAAGGCTCTAAATTTAGCTTGCAAGATGTTCCCTGCCAGCCATAACTAGAAAGGGGTGAGTCACTGTCCGTGGTCCTGAATCCTCTTCTGTATTTTCTACAGCAGGAGCACAAGGCTCATATCTGCCATCTTTCAGAGATCCGGAAGTAGGCAAGGAAAAGGATCGTGGAGAAAAGAGAAAAGACAGATGGATGGGAGGGGCTGAGAGAATAAGTAGGAGGTGTTAGAAAGGCAAACCCCCAAGGGCATACTAGAGTGGTTCATTTCCATTATGAAATGAACTACCAAGATCTAGGCAAGGCCTAAATACTGAAGATTTGAGGACTGTGGAGAAATATAAGGGGCAAGCTAAGGTAAGGTGGGTGAGTATGGATAAGGGAGAATGATGTCAAAATGGTCCGTGGGAAGCATCAGTTGTAATAGTAAAGAGCCCATACTGTAGAGAAAATGTTACATATTCATTATATTATATGTATATTGACATATAAATATTATGTCTTTTAGGGGCTGGAGAGATGGTTCAGTGGTTAAGAGCACAGACTGCTCTTGTAGAGGACCTGGATTCAATTCCCAGCACCCACACGGTGGCTCACAACTGTCTGTAACTCCAGTTCGAGGGGATCTGACACCTTCACACAGACACACATGCAGGCAAAACACCAATGCACATAAAATAAAAATGAATATTTTAAAAATTTATATCTTTTAGATGTTATATGTATTAATATCCTTATATATAATTACATAATATTAAATATGTTTTTATACTTATTACAGAAGTTAACCATACTGAAAAGTTTAAAGAAGAAAGCAACAAACTATCCAGCTCTGTTTCCCACAAATACCAACTTTGATCAATTCTAGGTTTGGGTTGTAACCCAAATCAATCAATCTCTCTTCCACATGGAGGATGTTACCCAGGAGACCTTACGTGCTAAGCACTGCCACCGAGGCACACTGAAGTCCCAGAGATTTTTTTTTTTCTGTGTCTTAGCTTCTTTTACTATTGATATAACATACCCTGAGAAAATCAACTTAAGTGAGGAGGCTTACTGTGGTTCACAGTTCATGGTTACAGTCCACTACAACGGAGAAGTCATACTAGCAGGGGCTTGAGGGAGCTGCTTACATACACAGACGAGAAACAGAGGGAGTTGAATGCTTGGGCTTTGTTCACTTCCTCCCCTTTGTACAGTCCGGGATGCCAGCCCAGGGAATGATGCCATGTATAAAAGATATGTCTTCAATTGTCAGTTATCATAAAATAACCCTCAACAGGCATACCCAGAGGCCCATCTCCAAGGTGATTTGGGATCTCTTCAAGTTGGAAATTGGGGTCAGCAGACTTCTCTAAATACATTTTTTCTAACATATTACTTATATGTAGGCATAAAGATGAAGTTGGTTATTATAGTTGTGAAACATCTTCCCATTTAGAGTTTAATTCTTTGGACTCACTTTCTTTTGAAGCAAGGTATAATTCTGTAGCTCAGGTTGACTTGAACTCACCATTTAGCCCAGGCAAGCCTTGCACTCACAGGATCCTTCTGCTGTAGTCTCCTCGGTACTGAAATTACAGACAGGCACCATCATGCCTGCCCTCAATCACTTTTACCTCAGTCATTTCTGTGTGTGTCCATTTGTCCGTCCGTCCATCCGTGTGTGTCCATGTGAATGCAGAAGGCTCCCTTGTGTATAAAGATTTCCAACAATACAGCATCTTTTGAAAGAGTATTTGACACTGTCAAGGTACCTAAATAGTTTTGATGTTAGTACTGTCACTAATTTGCCAGAAGGTGTCAGCAGTGAAAATGCTTTGTGACTGCCACTGGCCCCACCAGATTTCAGTTGCTTGTAGGTTAGAATAAAAATCACATTTTTGATCAGACAAGCAGTAAATATAGTCAACAGGATTTCAAGTATATTTCTTTGCTTGTGTGCACAAAAGGTGTGTGCAGGAGCAGTAAGTTTTATTAACAAGCAAGATTGGAAAAAAAGACATTAAATATACAAGTGAAACTTAATTTTATTCAAATCAAACAGAAGAAAAAGAAACCCAAGAGGCTGGAGCGTTTTCCTTGCAAGCTCAAGAACCTAGGTTCAATTCCCCAGAATCCACATAAACAAGCTGGGTACAGTGGTGTATATCTGTAATTTCATCTCTGAGGCAGTTATAACCAGATCCCGGGGCCTTGCTGGCCAATGAAAGAGCCTGTCTCAAGACACAATGTTGATAGTTCTTGAAGAACACATCCAGTGCTCTTTGCATATGCACAGATGCACACATACCCAAATAGATGCACATGAGTATTCGAACACACACTCACACACACACACACCATGCACACACATACACACACACCACACACATACCATACCCAAATAGATTCACTTGAGTATTTGACCACACGCTCACACACAAACCACACACCATACACACACACCACACATGCACATATATACACACCACACACATACATACTACACAAACCATACAGACACACACATGCACACACCACACACCAAAAAGACACACATATGCACAAATACACACGCCACACACATATTACTACACAAACCATACAGACACATACATACGCACACCATACAAAAACCACACAGAGACAGACACATACTACACCACATACCAAATACACCACACAGACACGCTGAAGTAGAGCTGAATGAGATGATTGCCCCTTCACTAACTTTTTCTCCTCAGGAGACATGAACTTCCAAGAGATTCCCTACAAGCTTAAGTAAAATCCATGAAAATCATAAAAGCATAACAGAGTTGGACGTATTGATTTCCAAACGCATGTTTTTTTTGTTTTGTTTTTTCAAGACAGGGTTTCTCTGTGTAGCCCTGGCTGTTGTGTATTCACTTTGTAGACCAGGCTGGTCTTGAACTCACAGAGATTTGCCTGCCTCTGCTTCCCAAGTACTGGGATTAAAGGCCTATGACACCCTGCCCGGCAAACTCATGTTTTAATCTTAGACAGTGCTTTTATTTTCAAAAGGCTAAAGATTTATATGATCTGAAGAGAAGCCAGAGTATCAAAGTAAATTCATATACAATGAAATTTACTAATTCAAGTGCACAATTTTCTGACTTTTGACAAACGTCTCCAGCCATGTAATCACTCCCACGATCACACCTAAGATGGCTTCTGACACTAACAGACCTTCCTGTCATTACAACTTTGAAGTTTTTAAAAAGTTTTATTTAAGCCGGGCAGTGGTGGCACATGCCTTTAATCCCAGCACTTGGGAGGCAGAGGCAGGCAGATCTCTGTGAGTTCGAGGCCAGCCTGGTCTACAAAGCGAGTCCAGGACAGCCAAGGATACACAGAGAAACCCAGTCTTGAAAAACCAAAAAAAAAAAAAAAAGTTTTATTTAATTCTATTTATTTATTTACTTGTTTTTTTTTTTTTTTTTTTTGAAGCAGGATCTCATGTAGCCCGGGCTGGCCTCAAACTTGCTATGAAGCCGAGGCTAGCCTTGAATTCTTAACCCTGTCTCCATTCTCCAAGTGCTAGGAGTATGGGCATGTCCTACCACACTCAGCTTGCAGTTCTATTTTTCATCGAGAGATGATAACCATACATTATGAAACGCAAAGTAAACCTTTGGAGACATGTACACGTTGTGGAACCAGGCCAATTAGCATATAGATCACCTCAAATACTTAGTACTTATTTGTGGTAAAAGCACCTAAGCCTTCCCTTTAGATATTTTGAAATCTACATCTTGGTCACCTATCGCTGTCAAGCCTGGGTGGCACATGACTGTTGCAATAGCGAATTGGAGCTCCTGTGGCCTTCCTCACAGGACCTGCACAAGATCCGACCTATTACTGCTCCCTCACAGAGAGGGAGGCTTTCGAGCCTTCATGAGCCCTCACAAGAGACTCATGAGCCATGCATGCTCCCAGGGCTAACCTCGATACACTCACTGTCTTGCTAAACTGGCCTGCATCCTCTTTTTTGTGGCCTTCAGCACTCTCTCTGCCAGGGTGCATTGTCTCTAACAGAAGGCCACATCATATGCCATCAATAGAGTGTGCAGCAGGCTGCCAGAGCACCCTCCTACCTGAACCTGCTGACCAAACTCTCCCCTTCCCTTATCTGAACACCCTTTGTACCTCTGGGAATTTGATTTTTTTTTTTTTTAACATTTTGGA
This sequence comes from Lophiomys imhausi, assembly GCA_907164525.1. Lineage (NCBI taxonomy): Eukaryota > Metazoa > Chordata > Mammalia > Rodentia > Muridae > Lophiomys > Lophiomys imhausi. Next base: position 7,842,125 of record CAJQZJ010001558.1, read on the forward strand.
TGTAAGTGAAAATCATGGTGCATTTGTCTTATTTAACCTAGTGTAATGTCTTCCAAGTTTATTTGTGTTGCAAATGAGAGAATGTTCTCTTTTTTTTCTTTTCTTTAAGACTGCAAAATATTCCACTAAGTTTATACAATACACTTAAAAAAAAAATTTGTTCCTCTGTTGATGGGCATTTTGATAATTTCCATATCTTGTCTACTGTAATGAGTGTGGGAGTGAAGGTATCTCTTTGACATTTAGCTTTTAATTTCTGGGTACAGATAGACCCCGTGGATCATATTTAGATGTGGTTACTCTTGACTTCAAGGCTTGGAATCTCCCAGGACCTCTTCCAGTGACCAGGGAGTCTGTCACCCACTGCCTCCTGCCTTCGGGAGTCTTGACACTGCCTCTTCTCACCTTCTTCTCATTGCCGCCGTCCTTCATCATCTCTAGCATTTCTCTTTCACCATTGCTTCTGCTTCCTGCTGGTGTCTGCTGCAGTGGCCACTGGTGCCAGCTAGGATGCAACTGTCCTCTCCGTGCTCCAGTCCAGTCTTCTTATGGTAAAAAGCCCCAAGTAGCTGAAGGACAGGCTATTTAGAACTCCCCAACACTTTAAGTTTCTTTGCTTTTTTTCTTCACAATTTTGTTTTCTTTTATATGTACAGGTGTTTTGCCTGCAAGCATGTCTGTGCACCACTTGTGTGCTTGGTGCCGCTGGAGGATGTTGGAGCCCCTGGACTGGAGTTACAGACAGTTGTGAGCTGCTCTATTGGTCCAGAGAATGGAACCAGGGTCTTCTGGAGGAGCAGCCAGTTAATTGGCTGTGTGGACCGTCTTGTGTATTTTTTTTTAAACTGTCTTTAAAATACTTTATATCCATAGACTAGGGTTGTTCTCAGCCTTCCTCAGAGAAATTTTTTTTTTTTTTTGGTTTTTCAAGACAGGGTTTCTCTGTGTAACAGCCTGGCTGTCCTGGACTCACTTTGTAGACCAGGCTGGCCTTGAACTCACAGTGATCCGCCTGCCTCTGCCTCCCAAGTGCTGGGATTAAAGGCGTGCGCCACCACCACCCGGCTTCCAAGTGCTCAACTTTAAATGCAGCATCTACACCATATCCTCCAAAGCCCAAGGAACATCACCAGAGAGGCATGGAAAAAAAATGTAAGAGTCAGAAGATGAGAAGGAATTCTGAGATTACTGTCATGGAACAGCATGGCTGAACACATATGGACTCACAGCCGCTGGGGGTATCTGTACAAATCAGGCACCTGACATGGATGAGGGCGGGGGTCATGAGGCCACACCCTCACACCCCTCCCCAAGCAGACATGGGCAGTTAATGGTTAACAGTTATCATCAAAACAGCCCCTCCCAGGGAAGGTGGAGCCAGAGACATAGTGGAGATCTCAGGGAGTTAGAAATGTCAGAAACTCGGGATATCTGCCAGGGAAAGCTTCAGACTTGAGCAAGCAAAGCCAGCAGGAGAATGGCAGTGTGGATCACAACCAAGGTAGACTACTCAAGCAAGGCCTTGGTGCTCACATACTATCACCAGACATTTTGGTCATATCTTTCTACTTTCATTTTCAAGTGGGAATGATTACTATCGTGTTTTGGAAGAATGCAACCTTGTTGTGATTTTACAGGGATTCACAGCTAAGAGTTTGCCTGGAGTCTCAGAGGAGACTCTGAACTTGGACTTTGGAATAATTTTAAAACTGTTCAGGGACTGGAGAGATGGCTCAGAGGTTAAGAGCTGTGTACTGTTCTTACAGAGGACTAGAGTTCAGTTCCCAGCACCCATGTGTGGCTCACAACTGCCTGTAACTCCAGCCCCAAAGGATTCAATACCCTCTTCTGGTCTCCAAGGAAATGCACATGGCTCATGTACACATGCACACACACAGAGACAAGAGAGAGAGAGCATGAATGAGTGAGTAAGAGAGATAAAGATAAAAATAAATCTTTAAAAAACTGACCAGCATTGAACACAGAGGTGTAGCTTAGACGTATCTTACTTCCGCTCTTCAGAGTTTTAGTTTCTAAATTCCCATGAGAGGCCAGGTAATGGGTGTGCTAAATCCATAAATGACATGATCACCAATCTGTGAAATAAAGAAAGGAGGATGACCTATAACCCACATCCCTTAACACATCTGTTGTCAGATCTGGTACTCACTGCCAGCTGTTTAGTAGAACATTTAAAGTGGTTCCAATGAGCCTTATTAGCAACAGCAGCCTTGGCTCCGGTTCAATGCTTCCATTAAAAGTTTGCAGGCCCTGGGAGAGGCAAGTGAGTGAACACAGACTTCCTGTGAGCTATGACCTTCCACAGGGACACAACAGAGCATCCATTTCCAATGGGATTGGCAAGGATGTTAATAATAACACCCTTGTTTGAATGGTATTTTCTATTTTTCTTCATCTTTCTTTCTTTCTTTTTCCTTTGGTTTTTTTGAGACAGGGTTTCTCTGTGTAACAGCCCTGGCTGTTCTGGACTCACTTTGTAGACCAGGCTGGCCTTGAACTCACAGAGATCTGCCTGCCTCTGCCTCCTTAGTGCTGGGAATAAAGGCATGCAGCATCACACCTGCTTCTTCATCTTTCTTCACCATTAGCACATTTGATCTTTCCTATAAGCCTTACAGTAGTGCTCCTGTGCAGTGTGGAAATGTGGCTCGGTGCATGGGACAAAGGAAAGAGCATCTGTAGGAAACTCCTGTGCATAACATCCAGCTACCCCGTTAACCAACCACATGTCTTGAAGGAAGTTCTATCACGTCTCTAAACATAATCCTCACGTATAAAGTTGGATCAGATGGTGGCCGAAACTGCACAGAGCTTCAAAATTCTCTGATCTTGTCCTGCTCAAGGTTACAAAGATTACCTGTGGGAGGACCATGGCAAAAATCCAGGCTGCTGGGGCAGTCATTATCTCACGTTATGTAGCTGTTTTCTCTAAATAGATACATTCCCTCTTGGAGAGAGGAGAGAAGCTAATACCACTCAGGAAGTGAATGAAACCCAAAAGAGCCAGGAAGTAAACGAAGCTTACAGGGCCCAAGAAGCTAAGGAAACTACAGGAATCTCAAGGTCCCTCTCCAAGGTTACATACATGATAACAGTTGCTGGGGAGAAGACAGCATGGTCAGCTGACCTGTCTGCAAGATGTGTAAGGAGCTGCAGGGTGTAGCTTTGTGAGTTATTGTTCCTTCTGGTGGAGCAGCTGCCCTTGAGTTAACCCATGTTCCTGTAAGTACCACAATAGCTGGGTGTGGTGCCTTGCACTTGGGAGGCAGAGACAGGCAGATCTCTGTGAGTTCGAGGCCAGTCTCGTCTACAAAAGTGAGTTCCAGGACATCCAGGACTGTTATACAGAGAACCTCCCCACAAAGAGGTCCACTCTCAACTGGAGGTTGTTTAAGAATTAACTAAGGTTACATGAGAGCATCTGCAAACCAGGACAGCCTATGCACGGGGGCTGGCTGTCCATCAGCTAGACTCAACCACCACCCGTTTTGATAAATCAAAAGTTTTATAGGAACACTTTGCAACCGCAGAGATGAGTACCAGAGACTGTTCTGACCAAAAGCCTAAAACACTCACTGTCCCCTCACAGGAAAAAAAGCCAACTCCACTTTGAAAATAATAAAAGGGCATCTTCACACATACTCCCCTGCCTGGGGTGAAGAGAGGTTTTCATGGCTCTCTAGGAAGTCACATAGCATCACATCACATTCAAAGTACCTTTGAGCCCTTCCTGGAGAACTCCTTCCTCTAGGACAGCAGTTCTCAATCTGTGGGTAACCACCCTTTGAAGGGGCTGAATGACCCTTTCACAGGGTCACATATCAGATATCCTGCATATCAGATATTTACACTACAATTCGTAACAGTAGCAAAATTGCAGTCATGAAGCAGCAATGAGAATAGTTTTATGGTTGGGGTTACAACAATGAGAGTTTTAATACACATTGTATTAAAGGGTTGCAGCATTAGGAAGGTTGAGAACCACTGCAATAGGATGTGTGGATGTAGTAATTTCTCTTTCTTTCCCAGCACTATTTGGATACAAGGTCTTGGGTAGAGAGAGAATGTGTTAGGGGCTAAGTGGGATTAGAGGGTGGATGAAAATAAGCAAGCAAGCAAACAAAAGCACACCCACAACAAAACATTTATGCTTAAAAACAGACCATGTAGTCACACAGAATGATCCAGGGTATAAATCATGGAAGTCTTGGGAAAAAAGCCAACTCTTTTTTTTTTTTTAAACATTTTAGCGAAAGAGAATAAAATAGTCGTCTACACTCAACCTTGACTAAGGGTGCTGTTTAAAAAGTGAGATAAAATTAGGTCTGATTCCACAAGCAGACCTTTAATCCAAGAAAGATAATGTATTTCAAAGACAGGAGATGTTGCTGTGATTTATCCAGGGCATTTCTGTGACACTGTGACTCTTTAGAACACCTTCAAGGTAAAGTTGGAACGAGATGAACCCATGAACAAAGAGAAACAATCCACTGCCCAGGGAAGCTAATGTTGCACAGCTCTGATTCTTCCAACAAAAAGTGATAAACTGGAAAAGGGAAGATAGAAAACACCACAGACAAAGGAGACCCTGGAGAAGGTGGCAGTGTGGGTTCAGGTCATCCAGAGGTCCAGACACATCTTCCAGGTGAATTCTGACCAGAAGCAAACTCAGCCTTAAGTGTGATCTTCTTTCCCTTTCCCTATTTCAGACTGGATAACTGCTATGGGTCTATCTTTTTTAACAAATACTTTAATTATTTATTTGTGTGTGTGCATGTGCATACATGTGTGAGGGCGCCTGTAGAGGCTGGAAGAGGGCATTAGATTCCATGGAACTGGAATTATAGGCTGTTGCAAGCTACCTGATGTGGGTGCTGGGATCTGAACTTGGGTCCTTCTGTGAGAGTGGATGTGCTCCTAACCCCTGAGCCATACCTTCAGTCTTTGTGGATGTTTAGGTTCTTTACTATTTCCATTCTGCTAGTAAATGCCTCCAGTGATGCTTTAATTTCAATCATTACATCTTTTGGCTTTAAAATTTCCATTGGAATCTTTTTTCAAAAATAGCATTTAATTGATGATGGTGATGCATGTCTCTAATCCCAGCTCTTGGGAGACAGAGGCAGGGAAATCTTTGAGATCGAGGCCACCTGGTCTACAGAGCAAGTTATAGGACAGCCAGGGCTACATAGAGAAACCATGTCTTGAAAAAGCAACAACAAAACAGCATTCATCTTTTTAAAAAATGAGAATTGTTATCCTTCCACATTCCAAGGGTGTTTACCTTTGTCTAATAAAGCTCAAATAGTTATAATATCTACTACTAAGCCTTTGGAAAACATTTAATTGTTAATTGTTTATTGCTAAACATCCCTAGCCCACATGTTCATAGTACAGGAAAACTGGTCAGTGATGAACATCTATCTATGTAGGTTAATCCAAAGAGTTTTTTACATTCTGAAATCACTTTGTATTCTGAAAGATACCAGCCTTCCTTGTCTCTTCAAAGTCTTTCATGGAATCACAACTTCTGTAGAATTCTGCATACATCTTATTCCTTGGTTTGGCCAAGACAAGCTTATAGGAAGCTGTAACTTCCAGGGCTACAACGAATGTACCAGAAGATCATGCATCTGAGGTTTTGGTGACGCACCCGGAATTCATGGCAGTAAATGTCGTCTACCCCACTGGCATTGCCTTTGGATATTTTAGCATTAACATTTCCTTAGGTCTGGTGTTTATTGATTGTCTTTTCTCTTGCAGGTCGTTGAGGATTTTCCATTTGTGTGTGTGTGTGTGTGTGTGTGTGTGTGTGTGTGTGTGTGTGTGT
>CAJQZJ010001558.1:7861327-7875047 GCA_907164525.1 Lophiomys imhausi
TCATCAGGGGCCAATCTTAGATCATCAGGGGTCAATCTTAGATCATCGGGGGTCAATCTTAGATCATCAGGCTTACCACAAGTTTGCAGCTCACTGAGCCATCCTGCCAGCCCTAACCTCCTCCTCCTTTTTTGTCTTTTGGGTTTTTTGAGACAGGGTTTCTCTGTGTAACAGTTCTGGCTGTCCTAGAACTTGATCTGTAGACCAGGCTGGCCTCGAATTCAGAGATCTCTCCACCTCTGCCTCGAGAGTGCTGTGCACCACAATTGCCTGGCCTCACCTTATTATTTTTAATCATGAAAATATTAATATATCCACAAAACAGAGAGAGAAGTGAACTTTAATGTTCACTTACTGCCCCTTTCTGGCAATTACTAGCAATTTGTGAATCTGGCTTCTTGTACTCATCTGTCCTTTCTTTCTGGGGAGTCAGATTCTAGAGATGGCACACGGGTCTTGTGCAGACGAGGCAAGCATTCAGCCCTGAGCTATTCCCAGCACATCTTACTCTTAAACTTGTAGCACTGTCTTAGTAAGTTGCTCAGGATGGCCTTAAATTTACCTCATAGCCCAGACTAGTCTTGAACTTGCAATCCTCCTGCCTCAGTCTCCTGAGCAGCTGAACTACAGGCCTATACCACCAGGCTTGACCTCTTGTTTCCTTTCATTAGCATTTTAAGGTAAGGTCAAGATGGCAACTCCCCCATAGAGAAGTGAGCGTGAGGTACAGAGGAGCGTGTGGTGGTTGTAATAGGAACAGGAACAAAGGCCACAAAGACGCTAAAGGGCCATGCGGGCATTTTTGGAGGCAGCCATCAAGCAGGAGTGCTACACCATAGGGAAAAGCCAAAGATAAAAGTGCACTGCTGGGCTGGAGAGATGGCTCAGTGGTTAAGACCACTGGTTGTTCTTCCAAAGGACCTGGGTTCAAATCCCAGCACCTACATGGCAGTTCACAGCTGTCTGAAATTGCCAGGAGTGGTGAAAAGTGCACTGCCCTTTGTTGGGGCAGCCCCAACAATTCCTCTGGAAGCTTCTGCCCATTTTATCACTCCCTGGCCTGGTGTGCTTTGACACAGGGTTGTAAGTGTTTAAATCATAACCTGTCGACAGGTGCACCCCATTCTCTCTCTCTCCCTCTGTCCCCATGCCTCCCTCCCTCTCTTTCTCCCTCTGTCCCCATGCCCCCCCCCCCCCCCTCCTCCCCCTGTCCCCATGCCCCCCCATGTTCCAGCTTCCCCCATAGCTCTGCCCCCTACTTCCCTGCCCTTAACCCCCCTTCCTTTAATAAACTTCCCTTTTACCAGACCTGTTGCATGGTGTGATTCCTCAGGGAATACACTTTGCCCCTGCTGGCCATGGTGTGCCACCCTGTCAGCCTATTATACAACCTCCTCCTCTTCTTGTTCTTCTTATTATTGTTCTTCTTTCTTCCTCCTCCTCTTCTCCTTCTTCTTCCTCTTCTTCTTGTTCTTCCTTCTTTTTCCTTCTTTTTGTTTCTCACTATGTAGACCACGTTGGCTTTGAACTCAGATCTGCCTGCCTTCAGGGAGCATTTCTTAAATGGACCTATGCTGAGAGTTCAGAAAACCACAGGATAAACAGACTGAATCATCCTTTTTTTTTTTCTGAGACAGGGTTTCTCTGTATAACAGCTCTGGCTGTCCTGGACTTGCTTTGTAGACCAGGCTGGCCTCGAACTCATAGAGATCCACCTGCCTCTGCCTCCCGAGTGCTGGGATTAAAGGCGTGCGCCACCACTGCCTGGCTGAATCATCCTTTTAAACAAATACTTGAGGATAAAGAATGTCACGTGATAGTTAACATGACAATATTTAGGGGACTGTTGTGCCTCATAGATGTAGATAATCTTAGAACTCTGTTTTATATTTTCTACCAGTCTCCACTCACCATACTTGAATTTTACTCCTAATTATGTATATATTTGTGTGTGGATTTGTATATGTGAGTGCAGGGCTTACACAGCCCAGAAAATCCCCTGGAGCTGGGGTTCCAGGCTATTGTGAGCCAATCAATATGGGGTCTGGGAACTAAACCTGGGTCTTTAGTAAAAGCAGGAAGTGCTTTAAACTGCTGAGTCATCTCTTCAGCCCCCATGCTTAAAAATTTAAAATGTCACAAGATTGCCTAGCATGATGTAACTTGAAGAACATTTGCAGAAAATTTAAATACAGTTTGCAAGTCTCAGGAAAATTTGTGTTTGTCCCGAGCTTCTTAAGTTGCTCAACAACAAAAAGCCTCTAGAGAAGAGCAGTGTGAGTCATTCCAGCTCACTGTCCCAATATCATCTGCTTGCTTCTTCCTCCACTTACATCTGATCGTGTGAACCACAATTTCTTTAACATGTCGAGATTTTTGTTTTGTTTTGTTTGTTTTCAAGTCAGGGTTTCTTTGTGTAGCCCTGGCTATGCTGAACTCCCTCTGTAGACCAGGGTGGCCTCGAACTCACAGAGATCTGCCTGCCTCTGCTTCCTGAGTGCTGGGATTAAAGGAATGTGCTACCCGGCTCACAATTTTTTACAGTACACAACTTTCTTTTTTCAGCCATGAGAGCCCTGTACATCCTCCCCCTCCAAACTCCTGCCATGAGGTGTCTGTTTACCTAAAGTCATTAGAGAGTCAGCAGCCTCTCATGATTTATGCACGTAGGTGTGGGTGGGCCTGTGGTCCCAGTAGTGTGAAGACGTGTTTAGGCACTCACCAACTGTTCCAAGCACATTTGTGAAAGCTGTATTTCACAAGGCTGAATGCTGGATGCTGGAGGTATGAAAAAGAGTTAGGAATAAACCCTTGCACAAAGACAGTGTGGTCCAGGGGAACCAGGGAGCTTGCACCTATCAACACCAATGATACAATGCCAGATGTGGTCAAGGAGTTAAGCCTGCAGGAGCTTGGCAATGTCTTTATCCTCCCAGGAAGCTCTGTCAAGCCAACTTTGACCAATTTGATCTCCAAAGCAAAAACAAAACAAACAAACAATCAAAAAAATAAGCAAGCAAGCAAACAAAAACCCAAATCAACCAAACAACAAAAACAAACCCAAAAACTTGATTGAATTTTCACAATGTTTTACTTTATGTTATCTCTCTAGGCACATGGGGAGAGCCCCATGGAACCCCAGAACAGAACATGGGTGTCAGAGTTTATTCTCTTAGGATTCTCACAGACTCAAGAATTCCAGAAACTCCTGTTTGTGGTTTTCCTCTTTGTCTATATAACCACTGTGGTGGGAAACATCCTTATCATGGTCACAGTGACCTTTAACCCACGGCTGGACATGCCTATGTATTTTCTGCTTCGAAACCTGGCAGTCATAGACCTCAGCTATTCCACAGTCACCTCCCCCAAGATGCTGGTGGACTTCTTTCATGAAACCAAAACCATCTCCTACCAGGGCTGCATGGCCCAGATCTTCTTCTTCCACCTCCTGGGAGGCGGGACGGTCTTCTTCCTCTCAGTGATGGCCTATGACCGCTACATAGCCATCTCCCGGCCCCTCCACTACATCTCCATCATGAACACCAGGCTGTGTGTGGGGCTGGTGATGGCTGCTTGGGTAGGAGGCTTTGCCCATTCCATTGTCCAGCTGTCTCTGATGCTCCCACTGCCCTTCTGTGGCCCCAATGTCCTGGATAACTTCTACTGCGATGTCCCCCAAGTACTGAGACTTGCCTGCACGGACACCTCCCTCCTGGAGTTCCTCATGATCTCCAACAGTGGGATGCTGGTCCTCATCTGGTTCCTCCTCCTCCTCATCTCTTACACTGTCATCCTGGTGATGCTGAGGTTGCACTCGGGGCAGGCGAGGAGGAAGGCGGCTTCCACCTGCACCACCCACATCATTGTGGTGTCTATGATCTTCATTCCCTGTATCTATATCTACTCCCGGCCCTTCAGTCCTTTTCCCTTGGACAAGGCTGTGTCCATCAGCTACACGGTCTTGACCCCCATGCTCAACCCCATGATCTACACACTCAGGAACCAGGAGATGCAGGCAGCCATGAAGAGACTAGCTAAGCACTTGGTGCTTAATAAAAGGGATGAGTTTTAAATAGGTTGGCTTTCAGTGGCAGCTTTCTCTGGATTTGTGCTACTCTGGGAAAAAAGCAGAGGAAAGTCCTTATACAGAGTGACCAGGGCTGGGGAGAAAGTTCAGCTGGTGAAGTGTTCCGTTAGAACACAAAGGCCTGAATTCGATCCACAGAACTCCCAGGCACAATCCCAGGTTTAGCAGTGACTGAGAGCCAGAGAGCTGGAGACTGGGGTCCCTGGGGATCACTGATCAGCCAGCCTTGGTAATTTAAAGGCCGGTGAGAGACACTGTCTAAAAAAAAGCTTGTGGATGGTATCTGAGGAACAGTTCCTGTTCTTGCCCTCTGGCTTCTACATAAACACACAGACATACACACACACATACACACATACAGACACACACACATACACACACAGACACATGAACACACACACACATACACACACCAAATCAGATTGCAGTAATGTATCTGAGCTACTCCTGTGTCAGACATTGTTAGACACTTCTATACCTTACATTAAAATATTACAGATAAGAAATCTCAAAAGGGGCTGGAGAGATGGCTCAGCGGGTTAAGAGCACTGGCTGCTCTTCCAGAGGTCCTGAGTTCAATTCCCAGCTCACAACCATCCATAATGAAATCTGGTGCCCTCTTCTGGCCTGCAGATATACCTGCAGACAGAACACTGTATACATAATAAATAAATAAATCTTTAAAAAAAGAAGAAAGCTCAGAATATGGTTATTTTTACAAAGTGAAAACAACAGAATGATTGAACTTGGTTCTATTGACTCCCAAGTTTAGAGGCACAGATGTGGCCTCCAACTGGAATGAGAGCTTTTAGAAGGCCCACGGACATGCGCCATTCCTCAGAAAATCTCCCAGTGCCTTCAGTGCTATCAGAGACAGGGACAGGTGTTTCTTTCTTTTTTTTTTTTTTTAACTTTCTGGCACTTGGTTTTTTATTATGACTTTATTTTTGTACCTTTATTCTCTGTGGATTATACAACATTTTGCAAAAGTCTCAGCAAAAGTTGCACAGTGCAGGAGCTTTCACCCCACTTCCCTCCAGCACTATCCCAACCAAGACATAAAAGTCAGAGACTCCTCTTGGTTTCTCTCTACACCGTGATGTCTGACCTGACTCTATCCTTTCCCTATTCCTTCCTCTGTTTCTTACTCACACATTTATCCATATTCACAGCCAAAATTTAGAAGTGTGAGGAGGAGGGCATGGACTTGCGTGATGTGTTTCATCTCACACAGGTTCCCCCTTCATACTGATGCCATTCACATAGTCCAGATCAGATCTTCTCCAGGAACAGCATGTGCTCCTCCAGGTGTTTTCTTTGTCACAACCTCCTGCCTCCACCATCTTGGGCAAATATTCTATCTTCAATCTTGCCTGACAATACCCCCTCTCAAAAGAGATTCTTACTGTGTGACCTTTCTACATTGGGGTGTGTGTGTGTGTGTGTGAATTGTTCTGAAAACACTGGCCATTGCCTCCTAACTGTGTACCAACAACTTCTGAACTCTGTATCAGCGAGATGCCTTTGTTAGCCAGCAGCTGACTGAGCTAATGACAGTGTGTCAAATAAGGAGGAAATCCCTGTCTCAGGTAGAAGATCTGAAGACAAGAACTTTTGAGTTAGTTAAATCAGCACATCAAAAACTGCTACAGCTCAGAGTTGCCTTCTTGGTGATGCCTTACTTTTCCTCTCATGTTGAATGTGGCTGCCAAAGCTCCGGATGTCACATCTCCACATTTGAGCCTTTTAGAAAGACAAAAGAAAAGGGAAATGCATGCAAGCTGTTTTTTTCTTTGTGCATGCGTGCATGTATGTGTGCATGTGTGTGTGTTTTAGGGGAGAAAATTCCCCAGAACTACCTCAGTAGAATTCTCACAGGACCCAGCTGGTTAGCACTGTGGTCATCTCAGTCTGTATGGAAAAGGACAGGGGAATGTCCAGCCTTTCTTCCAGGTCAAACAACAGTGTCTGCATGGGTACTCACTGACAAGAAGAGACACAATTGTCTTGAGTAAGAAATCCTCACAATGAGAAGAAAACACCACCATGAACGGGGTCATGGTGGAACCTGGGGAAGCCAACACATAGCATGGCAAGCTGAGAAGACCGGGGAAACCTAAGGTCAGCCTCTGAGAACTCATACAGGCTGGGGAAGGGTCTCCCTCCTTGTCCTCACCTGCAGAACTCCCTCACCAGTACTGCAGAACTCCTATTTTAAAGCTCTAACAAGACATCAGAAAGATATTATTATATCATCATCATCATCATCATCAGGATCTCATGTATTCCAGAAGGACATGGAACTCTCTATGTACCTGAGGATGACTGTACATTTCTATTTCCCTGCCTCTACCTCAAGAATGCTTGGATTATACACAGACTACTATGCTTGATTTATAAGGTGTGAAATATTAAACCCAGGACTACATTCCTGGTAGGTAAGCACTCTACCAACTGAGCTACATCGCCAACCCTTAAGAATGTTATTTAGAGATACTAAAGAGCCCTAGAAGGACAGTGTTCTATATATCATTACAAATTATCATTCAGGAAGGTTCTGATTAGATGACGGACCTGATGGGCTGGAGAGACTCCATGTGTCAAGCCCTGCTCATGCGGAGCTTCCAGAAAGCATCTGAGTGATATACCAATGTTTAATCACCGACCACCAGGCAGACGAGGAAAACTTGCCCCAGTAAAAGACAGATACACTGGGTGTGATGGTGCATGCCTTTAATCCTGGCACTTAGGAGGCAGAGGCAGGCAGGTCTCTGTGAGTTCAAGGCCAGCCTGGTCTACAGCTTGAGTCCAGGACAGCCAGGGATATATAAAGAAACCCTGCCTTGAACCCCCCCCCCAAAAAAAAAGACAGATACTAAAGTAAGACAAAAATAAGAAACGGGGAGAAAAGAAGTTGGGTGTGGTGGCATATGGCATATGCCTTTATTCTAGCACTGAGGAGGTAGAGCCAGGCAGAATTCTGTGAGTTCGAGGCTAGCCTGGTCTACTTTGGGAGTTTTAGGACAGGCAAGGCTACTTAGAGAGACCCTGTCTCAAAACAAAACAAAAACCTAACAAAAACAAACAATAAAAAACAAGACAAAAAAGAAACTTCAAGAAAATGAGTGACCAAAAAAAAAAAAATACAACTTTAAAATGTTCCTAGTTGAACTTTTTATTTTGAAACAATTGTATTTGCCTCTGTAAGGGATAATAAAGAGCTCTTTACTCTAAATTTTGTCTAATTTCTTCTCTTGGAAACTGTGACAGGCTGAAGGTTTGCTGACCCCATAAAATCATGTATTGAAACCAAGTCAAAATCTGATGTTTTGTGTGTTGTGGGGTCTTTGTTAGGTGTCTAGGTTACCTCATAATATGAATGTGGCCAGTGTCTTATAAAGGAGACCTTGGAGAGCCACCCCTTCCCCACCATGTGAGAACAGGTAAAAGCCAGGTGATCATTTGATGGGTTATAGATGTTGTTTAGGGAGAGAATGGTTACAAATTATTATATGATCTTGTTAAGCAAGGTATAGGAGGTTAGACTCAGAGATTTCTCTTTTTTTTCTTTATCCCTTTTTCTCTCTTATATAAGGGGAGAAGACTTGAAAAGAAAAAGGAGGGAGAATATGGATATATAATATAAAATTGATAAAAGGATAGATTATTGAATCTACTACTATAGATCTTTGTTATTAATACAAAATTAAGGTTATAGACATGAGAATGATAGGAAAAAGAGCAGATTATTGAATCTACTCCTATAGATCTTTGTATATTGATACAAAATTAAGGCTATATTTTGATTAGGTATTGTACCTATATAATTTTAAAATTTGCAATGTGAAGTTCTAGTCCTTTTGACAGCAACTATCACAAATGATTTAGGACAATTAAGAAATGCAAGTTGATAATCACTCAAACTTGTTTTTTTTTGTTTTTTTTTTTTGGTTTTTCAAGACAGGGTTTCTCTGTTTAACAGCTCTGGTTGTCCTGGACTCGCTTTGTAGACCAGGCTGGCCTCGAACTAGCAAAGATCCGCCTGCCTCTGCCCCCCAAGTGCTGGGGTTAAAGGCGTGCGCCACCACCGCCCGGCAAACTTGTTATTTTATTAGGATAATTATATTAGTTAATTTCAGATGTTAAGTTAATCAGATATTAAGTTGTTAGATACAAGCAATATTTGCTTACTCAATGGATATAGATAGATTTATAAATTAAATAGTAGATGTCTTCAAAACCCTCAGAGGCATACAGAAAATGGCATTTAAAGATGTTGTTATTATTTTAAGAATTGTTTGACCTAAGACAGTCAGCTCCTGACAGCTCCCATTTGACTTGGAAGAAGACAATGAACATCAAAAAGAAATCTCCCATCAGGAGATAATTCCTATTGGTCAAAAATGCCCCTGCTCTCTCAATAGACTACATACAGTCCAAAGATGGACCAGAGCTTAAATGCAGGTAAGTTGATGTCCTGATTTTGCAGAGACAGAATGGGAAAATCCTTCTTATTTCCTGCTGCACAATTTAGTCTGTGAAAAATGCTTGGCCAAAAGGCTGAAGATGATGCTCCAATGATATCGAGAGATATTTGGGACTGTCTAGGCAACAAACTGTCATATTTCTTTTTGGAAGCTACTCTCCTATGCTTCCTACTCACTCAAATAATAACTTTATCCCTTTGTAGAAAAAAATATGGCTAATTAAATTATTTAACCAGTATTTATATTATCTTTAATTGGTTCGTGGCTGTTAGTCCTTAACCTGCCATTATAAATGAATACACACAGACACCACATGGATCTTAACAAGCCTAGGCCTGGGTTGTGCAATCCTAGCCCATCTAAGCTAGCTCATAATTCTATTACCCAAATATGACCTCATATATACATACATCCGTTTGGACTATTATTCCCCATGCTAAGCTGATGTTCCAGGTCATGTGGAAGGATCTTCTTTAATCTACTCCATGGTGTGTCTTCCTTGTTTATGCCTGGCTTCTTCTGATCTTCTTCTTCCCAAGATGCTCTCTGTCTCTCAAAAAGCTCCATGCACCTTAGTCCTGCCTACCTCTGTCTTTGCCCAATCTCCAGGCCTCAGCATTTATTTAAGCAATCAGAGACAAAGTAAGTAACATACAGCAAGCAGGACCAACCAACACTTAGAATGCTTAACACCACCCCATCATCCCTTCTTATGTTTCTGATGGGTTTGAAGGCATAATAGTTATAAAATTTCAATTGAACTTGAGTTGTTTAGGATTTAAAATGATATTTTCAAGTCTAAATAAAATATTTAGGTTTATAAATATAAGATATGATAGAAATTATTTAGGTTCAGAACTTTAGATACACCAAGATAGATCATTTTTTTCTTCTTCAAGATTTCCTAATACAAATAGGCTAAACATTATGTGTGTAACTTTTATATATGGTTTTCTTGATTGTTTCATATTTGTTCTTATTATTTTTGCTATATGAGTTAAAAATTTAGCCTTTTTATTAGACAAAAGGAGGGAATTGATGGGATGTTGGTAAGCATTCTAAATGTTAATTAATTGGTCCTGCTAGCTGTCTGTTACTTACATTGTCTCTGATTGGTTAAATAAAATGCTGAGGCTTGAGATTGGGCAAAGATGGAGAAAGGTGGGACTTCCTGAGGTTAGAACAGGAACCCTGTGTTTTACACAGAGGATTAATTCATTCCAGCTAGGGGCAGGAAGAAAGAAGACACACACCATGGGGTAGATGCAAGAAGATCATTCCACATAGCCAGGAACATCCACATAGCATGGAGAATAACAGTCCAAGGGGACATATGTATATATGGGGTCATATTTGGGAAATAGAATTAAGAGTTAACTTAGGTTGGCCAAGATTGCTCAATTCAGACCAAGGCTTGTTAAAATCCACGTGGTGTCTGTGTATACTCATTTATTTATTTATTTATTTATTTGTTTATTTATTTATTTATTTATTTTTGTTTTGTTTTTTCGAGACAGGGTTTCTCTGTGTAGCCCTGGCTGTCCTGGACTCACTTTGTAGACCAGGCTGGCCTCGAACTCACAAAGATCCGCCTGCCTCTGCCTCCCAAGTGCTGGGATTAAAGGCGTGCGCCACCACCACCTGGCTGTGTATACTCATTTATAATGGCTGGTTAAGGATTAAAAGCCACCGACCAATTAATGATAATATAAATACTGGCTAAATAATTTAATTAGCCTTTTTTTCCCTACAAAACCCTGTCTTGAAAAACCAAAAAAAAAGAGAAAAAAATTCTTAGAAATTTGGTTTGTAAAATGCTTTTTTTCTTATTCATATAATGGAAATGTATTTCCCTTTGATGACCAGAGAAGCATCTTCCATTCCACAAGCTTTCCTCATAAATTCACTCATATTCTTCACACTGAAAGGTGCAATCCTGCCCCAACCTACTGCAGGTCTAAGGATTGCTTGCCCCAAATCTTGGGGATAAGGATCCCAAAATCTTGGCATGCCCCATACACACACCTGTAAGAATAAATTTTTATTTATCAAACATATATTTATTAATACTTAACAATTACCTAACAATTGCCTATAAAGTTCCCAAATCCTAAAGCCTGAACTCTAACTCTAAAACCTAGTCTATAACACCCTGATACCTATAATACAAACATTGAACACTAACCTAAGGTTTCTCAAAAGGATATTTTCTTCTGGGTGTGGATCCTTATGTATAGCTAGTCTTCATCAAATCTTTCAGTCATAAAGTCTCTGAATTTCATTCATCAGATCTTTTTTTTTCGAGACAGGGTTTCTCTGTTTAACAGCTCTGGCTGTCCTGGACTCGCTTTGTAGACCAGGCTGGCCTCGAACGCGCAAAGATCCGCCTGCCTCTGCCTCTCAAGTGCTGGGATTAAAGGCGTGCGCCACCACCGCCCGGCTTCCTTCGTCAGATCTTAAGACAGTTTATAGAGTCCAATTATTTGTAAGATGAAAAGTTTCTTAGGCTCACCATTCAGATGCTTTAGGTCTGCAAGGGTATCCCTTTAGTGCTCTGTCCAATCTGAAGCCCCTGGGCTCCTAGGGGAGACAACCCACTCCAGAATACCAGGGAGAATCTGTCCCCAGACCTGCAACAGGTCAGTACAAGATGGTGAAATCTCCTGATAAGACTGTGATGTGAGTTTCTCTGCCAGATGAGGAGGATGGTAAGTGAGACAGAAGGAGGAGAGCCTCTCTGTCCACGCCATGTGAGTCTTGACTTAAATATCTTCACCTGTCGAAATGAATTGGCAGCATGATTTTCAGCAGAAGCTTTCGCACGCACTTCCAAGTCATGGCCCTGGGCAATGTGTCCCTCCATAGGTTTTCTTGCAGAAAGCCGAGGAGCAGCAGGAGGCCTGGAGACCACACGATCTGTTGCCATGGATACTGGCGGGCACCTCAGGGCATCTCCCCCCCTCAAATCCCATGATCGGAAAAACATCATCCGTCCTTGGTGAGTTCCCAAGGACATGCCACATTGGATGTAAATCTTTTACCTTAAAGTCCAGCTTTTGCTATTCCAAGATCCCTATGCTATTAAATGCTATCACTAACCCCACCACACACACCTATCCCTGAAGACCATGAGTCCTATGCACCTCCCCAAGTAGCAACACCCACTCCTGCCAAGACCTTCCCTAAGCTCTGTCACCAACTGTAGAATCTGGTGAGCTGTTCAGAGTTCAAGGATCAGCAATGAGACTCTTCTAACACCATGGAAGGTCTGACTTGGGCTCAGAAACTTCACTTAGTCCTAATTGAGCTGAGACCTTCTAATACCCATTTTGTATATCAACATTGAGTTTCCCCCAAAATGAACCCCAAGCACCATCCTGCTGTTCTACAACCTGATAACAAACAGGTTGAAATATCCATTTAACAAAGGTAGACCAGATATCCATGCCAAGAAATAACCAGTGACCTACCTTCAGATGACTTGGTTCATTGCAAAAACACAAGCAACACAAACAACCAAGATAAAAGGTCTCTTCCAAAAATGGGTGTTCCCCAAGAGAAGCAACTTAGATATCACACAAGACAATGACTTTAAAACAACAATAATACATATATCCAAGGAACTCAAAGAGGGTGTGAATGAGTGACAGAATGAGTACCTCAAAAACATAAACACTTGAATAAAACAATGAAAGCAATTTGAGATGTGAAAATAGGATTTAATAAAGAGATTGAATTTCTGAAGAGAAGCCAAACTGAAATATATCTTGAAATGAAAATTTTAGTAATTCAAATACTAAATCAAAGTGAAGCTCAATGTGGGGGCCTAGAAATAGATTGGACTGACTGGGAGAGAGAATGTCAAATCCTGAAGACAAAGTAGAAGAACTAGGTCACTCAGTCAAAGGAAATGTTCACTCTAAAAGAACCATGAAGGAGACACGCAGGAACTCTGAGACACTATAGGATGGTATGGCCCTCCTTTGTTCCCCTGGAGTCTGGGGAGAACTCTTAGATACCACACAGCTTTTACATTACATCAAGCAATGCCTGTGAATTCCATTGTATCAGCCCTTCAAAATATGGATTTCCTGCATAATTCTCATATTTAAAGAGACTGATAACTCAAGTGCAAAGAATCCCAGCACTTTAGAGACAGTGTGAGTAGAATTTGCTATGGGTAGTAGTAAATCTACGGTGTCAATCTGGTTGGCAAAATGAAGGACAAGATTTTTTCAGGTTTTATGGTTCTATTATAGTATACAAACAACTTTCCACCTATAATTTTTACCTACATCTATTTCAATTTAGTTTAAAAGAAGAAAGAAAAAAGAGTAAGTAAGGAAGGAAGGTCTGATCAGTTATCTTGATGATAACAACAGATCTGTGTACTGTGCTGATGAGGAAGCCAGTGTCCAGTCCATGCAACAGATTGGCCAGTATCAGCTGAGAACCTTCTACAAACACAGATTCTTGGTTTTACCATTGGCCCATCAAATGAGAAAGGCAGGTTGGGCAGACCAGTCTGCTCACCAACAAGCCCCCTGAGTGATCCTCTCAAGGGTAAAACCACTAGGCTAAGAAACAGGAACAGAATTGATCAGGACAGAAGCAGGTTCTTGTAAAACTCCCAGTCTGTTTCTGTTGATATTAGAAAGCATTTTACTTTTAAATTTATGTATATAATTTTTTTTGCCTGCATGGATGTATATGTACCACATGGGCCTGGTGTCCACAGAGGGCAGAAAAGGGAGTTGGAGGCTATATGAGAGTTCTAAGTTCCCTGGATCTAGAGTTACAGATATTACTGAGGTAGGTGGTGGGAATCGAATTCAGGTCCTCTGCAAGAGTCATAAATGCTCTTGACTACTGAGCCATCTCTCCAGTCCCTGTTGAAGACCTTGCCTTTTAAGATCTTGGACAGCAAACCCTGAAGCACAAAAATCTCTAAAATTGTTCCTGTTGTTGGTGTTTTGGCTCCTCAAGGGAGATTTCTGAAAAAGGGATACTTTGAGATTTAGAAACTTTTTTTTTAACAAGTCCCATTGCTGCACAGTCCTCAGTGGTAATGAGCCCAGCTCTGCCTCCTGAATCCTGTCCAATAGGATTCCCCATAGGACATTCCTTGTTCCTCTAGGGTCCACAC